>VZRH01006292.1:1807438-1845640 GCA_013397555.1 Urocynchramus pylzowi
AAAAAAAAAGAAAAGAAAAAAAGAAAAAAGTGAAAGTACTGGGCTCAGAAAGTAGCTGGAGATTGCACATGGGAGAGCAGCTGTGCTGGGAGCTGTGGGCTATGGGACCAGGCTGAAATTGGAACCATTTTCACAACTGATGACAGAAACTGTTTTAACAGAAAACACTATAACCATGGAAAAAATGTAACTAAAATCAATTTAGAGGAAGATTTAACTTACACTAAATATAGACATGCAGACCAATTTTTTCACTATCTCACTCCAAATTTGGACAGGTTTTTTTATTTTTTTTTTTGTTTGTTTTTTTGTTTTTTTTTTTTTTTTTAATTTACTACAAAACATTAAGATGCTGTACAAGCTACTGTGACTGGACTGGAGAAAGTGTTTTATTTATGCTGCTTTGTGGCCAACAAGATGAGAGTGTTATTCTTGGTATTTTCACACATGAATACAAATTGCCTTCCAAGTAGTTTTAGACTTAGTGAATTATCTCATATTTTGTCTAAAATACATGGCAAAGCTATCCCAAACAACCTACTGTTCATGGCACTCTCAAGATGCAACACTTATGTTTATATTCTACACAATACTGATTCAAGAATATGCCCAGAAGGTAGGAAGTGTTGTGTTTTGCTTTGGGAAAGCATCCAAGAGCTTGGAGAAAACACCATCTTGTTCAAGAGGCCAAGACATGCCTGGCATTAATACAAAGGAATGGGTTTCACATTTAGTTTCTTCTCCAAGTTCTACTTGATCTGTCATGCAATTCTGGGGTGTTAAAACAGGCATGAATAGCACTAAAAAGACCCAAGCTTACAACCAATCATTCACCACTACTTTTGATCAAGATCCAAACGGCAGCCCTGACGTCAAAGATCTGGTATGTCAGCCAGCATGGCCAGGTGCTGCTGCAGCAGCTCACTGCAGAAGTTACTTTTTTCTCATTATAAAAACTGAAATACAAAACTGTTGTCAACACTTCAGTTTATTAATGGATTAGGTCTGCTCACCATTCAGAAAGTTTCTGTTCATAAAAGGACAAGCTGTTTTCCAAGTCTGTGGTTAGAAGCTTGATAGGTTTCCCTGTTACACACAGCAGTGATTAGAGATGACCTCAGGCAGCTCAGCAGCTTTATTCACTGTTAGCTGCACTATCCCCAAAGCACTAACTGACCTTGGGTTGTATTACAGCATCACTCCAACTCATCACTCCAGCTCCTTGAAGTATTTACTCAAACTTCAACCCAGAATTTTCTGAACCTACCCTTTTGCAATCCCTGAGGAGCCAAGGACTGGGATCGACAGATAGCAGGCAAACCAAAAGCTATCCAGCTACTCTCCCAAGGGCCACATTCCAGCTGGATTAAACCTCTCCCTCTCCTCCAGGAAGAGCTCCAAGACAGCAACTTCCACACTACTACAGACAATCAAAACACTCCTATTCAAACCACGAAAAATATAAACACTTCAATCAACACACATGATACACATTTGAAATTAAAATTATTAAATAAAAATTATTTTGAAAAAATTGACTGCATCTGAAAGAGACATCTCTGAGATGGATCACAAGTTCAGATTCCTCCTTCCTGGCATCTAATTTACCAGAATCATCAGAATGATGATTTTAGTTCATCAACAGACCAGAGAATTGCTCTAGTTGTAAAGAGAAGGATCACATATTTGATTCTTCGCAGCCAGCGAAAATTCTTGGGTGATTTACGAGGAAAATCATAGACCTCCACTTCTCTAGTTTGTTGGTTTGCTTTTTTCTAGAGTACAATTTATGCATTAATACACACCTAGAGGAAAACATCTGTGTTCCACAATTTTACTGCAAAGGGACTATTTTTAATGGGACAAAAGACAGAAATCCTCACACCTGCTTAATTAGGAGTGTTTTCTTTTCCCCACATGATGCCCTTTGGTCATATGAAATACCTATTTTTTTTAGCACTGACACCTCAGTAGATTCCATGCCCCTCCAACCACTGCTCCCCTCTCCATCAGAGAGGGATTAGGAGAAGTAACAGACAGGCATTTTGCTGAAAGGAGTGCAGCTTACCTTTCCCGAGGAACAGCAAACCAGTACTCTGGTTGCTTTATCTTTTTACTGTACTGTTGAGACATGGTCGTGCTCTGAGACACAAAGGACTTTCTCATGGGCTTGCCTACTTTAATGCACAGAAACATTGGAGGAGTCTTGCTCTTCTCCTCTTTTGAAGGAAGCATATCTGAACAAGACACAAGAGAAACAGTCTGCTTACAGGAAAGTACAAATGCTGCAGCTGATAAAACACTGTGACAAAGATTAACAATCTTGTGCAAAGGAATACTCAGAGGCACCATACACAGAATTACACCTGACTTCAACAGCACAACTGGTTTAGTAAAACTGCATTCATCCTAAACTGAGGCCATTTATTCCCATTTTGTCACAGCCTGTATCCCTCTCAGCTGTACAGCTGTGTACAGAACACCCCTGTAAAGAAATAGATAAAATGACCAGGCTGAGTGCTGCCTGCAATACGAAGCAGGCAAATAAAGGGGACATTTTAGGGTCCAGAAAACCCATCCAGGCTGAAGGGTAATCCTGCATGCACACACACAAAAAGCCCAATCAGTTTCTCAACTCTGTCAGTCACACAACCATACAAGCACCTTTTATCTGCACAAGACAAGGCCAAGCCTAAAAGCAGTTTAGGCTCCTTAAATTGCTAGTGTGACAAAAAAACTTGCTTATTAAACTACAGCTTCAGTCACACTGAAGTTGCCTTCTTTGTTTTAGAAGTACATGTACAGCCAAATACCATCAGCAGAAACCCTTATGAAAAAAAAAAAAAAAGGGAAAATAATTTTAAGAACAACTGTTCTTAAGATAGACACTTCCACTTTAATCATCCCCCATCACCTGATTTGACTTAAGGGTATGTCCATTGGTTCATTAAATTACCCAGAGAGGAGCATCAGTGCTCCAGGACAAACTACTGCTTAGAGACACTGGGCTGCCATAGAAAAGGTAAAATCTGTGTACATGCTCTGAACAGAGATTTCATTCTGGTATGTGCTTTCCTGGAACAGCCTGAATTATTTCTGCTACTGCAATGACCAATCAGGAGAAAACTGATCACTCAGTAGGACTACACATGTATTCCCATTTATCCCTTTTTTAAGGGCTTCCATAGCATGAGAGACACCAGACACATGCAAATATTGTCCAAAATACTTCAGTGCCCCCTTTCACAGCAATGCTCTACGACTTTGGATACTGTCAGAAAAAAAAACTGACAGACTTCAATGAGTCAACAGTGGTTACAGTAAAAAATACAGAATGACAATTCCTAGGCCATGAAGTGTCCCTGCCAATACTGAAACTGGATGACATTTCACTATCCTTCTTAAAGACAGCAAACAGAAGTAAAGATTATATAAGCGGTGATCATTGAATGTGGAGAGAGCACACAAGCTACTTATCAAACTACAAGCTTAGAGAATTTGAAGATAGCAGGTAAAAATTTGAAGATAGCAGGTAAAACTGAAATACACAAGGAGTAAAAAAGAGACCAGGTATTACAGAAAGAAGAAATTTAGAGAAGGCTGTCAATTCAAAGGTTACCGTCATAATGCTGTCCAAGGCTCAGAGGAAACAAGGAAAACCAGAGACCTACCTTCAATTGGCACTTGAATTTTCTGCAGCAGCCACAGTCTGATTTCTGATTGATTGTCTAACTGTGTCTCTTGACAGGTCTTGTCTACAGCTGGTACTAATGAAGAGTCCACAGACTCTTTCAGATCCTTTTCCTCTGCTGCTGCTGAGCTGATTTCTAATGAAGGTGCCTTCCTTTCAACACAGCAGGAATCAAGCTCCATACTTTTAACTGTATGGACTTCATTAGCTTGGGACTTTGAACAGCTAAGTGTAAGGTCTATGCCAATTGCTTTATTGTTTTCACCTTTCTGGATTTCAGCCTTGTGTAAGTCTTCAGATGACTGAGACCCATTTCCATCTTTATTGAGGTAAAATTCAATAAGTTTATCTTTCTCTAGCTCTTTCTTAGTGTCCAATTCAGTCTCCACCTTACCTGTCGGGGTACTGACACATTTGTTTACTTCTGGAATAACATCTTGCTTTTCACACAGCTCTAAGTCTAAGTCAGCTTTAGGTTCAACACTGTCCTTTTTTTCCAAGGAATCAACTGTCAAGTGCTCCTGGACTTCTGTAGTAGGTTTGGTTACCTGCTGCTTAGTTCTCCCCAAGTCCCTGGGGTCAGCCAGCAAGCCTTCCATTACTGAGATTTTCCTGTCCAACCCTCTATCCATACGAGATGATGTCTTTTCCAGCTCAGTGAAGTCATCCTCTCCTTCTCCTAGAAGGGGTTTTTCTTTGGTTTTGGTATCTGAAGCATTTTTTTCCCTGGAAGGGTCCTTGGTACATGCATCTGCATCAAACTTTTCCAAATGTTCAGTGGCAGTGATGTTGTTGGGAAACTCCAGAGACTTTGATTTGATTGAGCCCGTACTCTCCGATGACTGAAGAACTTCAAAATCAGCAGACTTTTCCTTATCTGAAGGCTTTATCTGTTTGGCACCCAGAGCAACAGATGCATCCCCATTCTGCTGCCTCTTTTCCTTGCTAAGGGATTTGAATTTGCTGAAAGGATTGATATCCTTCTCAGAAGACAGGTCTTCCCATTCTCCTGGCCTGTACAGAGGACAAAGATCCTTTGGTATGTCACTGTCAGGGGAAATGATGGATGTACATACAACGTTAAAAGCAAAATGGAAACGGAAAAACAATGAAAATAAAAACTAAACATCAACTTAACATAAACCATGAAACTTGTGAAAAATAACTTTCTCCAAAATAAACATACAGTACTGGAAATAAGTGACTTTAAAGACAATGGAGAAAAATGCTGAAAGTATAACAGCAAAATAAAATGAGTAAACCACTTGGCAGAATATGCCACGTGGGTGAACAAATGTAACACATGTAATAAGAATGTGCAAGTCATCAGGAGTTCCGTAACAAGAAAACACAGGACATGTATTTAGCTGCTGGAATTGAATTCAAATCATATTAATATTGTAATTTCCCACACCTGACAATGACTCAACATCTACAACCATCCATGCATCCCTAGTCAGTACAAATTTTTGAGAAAAAAAAAATTAGAGATAAGCTGTGTCCTGTTTGAACACGTTTACTGCAGAAGAGTAACAGGCAACACAGTTAGTAGCTTTCTTCTTCTATTTGTCCCCATTATTCAAACATACTGTTTGAATGCAGGCTTCCCCAAATAATTCTTTTTAAAGTAGGAAAATCATAAAACATTTTAAAATGAAAAATTCTGAATAAATGTATCAGCATAAAACTTGAGCTCTTTGTTACTGCTAAAACTCTGAGGAGAGTTAGAAAACAAGATCCTCATCACTTAAAAATTACTAAGAAGTTATTAAACACTCCAGAAATGAGTGTAGCAAGTATCTAGAAAGTTTTTCTTGAAATGAGAAATTCAATGAATTTCACTGTTCAAACAGGTATTGCCTGTAAGAACAAAATCCTGCTTAGAACAAATAGATAAGCAGTGCCTGGTCTGTGCATAAATGAAAACAGCCCACTACAGAAAGTCTATTATGTATTATAGATTATAACTATCAATGCATTTCTGGTTCTGAGATAGAAGTATTCCACAGTCTGGTGTTTCTGTAATTTCTGAAGATGCCATCTATGGTGGTGTTACCTTCAAAAGTTTCAAATACTCCTCTCAGAACAGTCCTGGTAACACAATAATGGTCAAAATCTAAACCTCTTCCCATCCACTGAAAGAGCCCTAGAGACAGGTCAGTGCAAGAGCCCAACTGTGGCATATTACAAATGCTTTTATTAATTACTGGTTTGTACTCCTTTGCACTTGGGTTCCCACATTCATTACCCATTTGTGTTTAACGCCACTTTAGTGCTCTAAAGAGAAAGTTGTTGTTCTGAAGAACAACACAAGTGAATCATTCCTTTGCTGGCACTTTACTCTGTTGCACTAAATCTCTTCCCCCTCCATTCCCCCAGTCCCCACCCCTTTTCCATGACCCTTACTGAAAATCTGCAAACGTAAGTTCAGGGAAGAACACTCCTTACGATGGCAATGCATCTTTAATCTTCATGTGAGAGATGTCATTGTAGAGAGCTATAGAGACAACCTCCTCCATGGGGCAGATGAGCCCATATTCTTCACAGCCATTCTCAATTACCAGAGGATCAGACTTATGTGGGTCAAACATGATATTGTTTGGAGTTACTATCATGACTCCTCCAACAACGCCCTAAAACAGGAGAAGAAAGAGTCAGTACATCACATGTAATGCACTTGCCATTGGGTTTGGGATTTTAGGCTACTATCCTCAAAAGCAAAACCACTTTCCTGCCTCTTTATTCTGTGTCATGTAGTGTTTGCTAGCAAAATTCTTAGTAACATCCAAATTCCTGGCTGATAAGGAAGAATATCTGAACTATTCAACTTTCAGTGCTGACTGCTACAAGCTAAAAATTTGATTGTTAATCAATCTCAGACAAAACAGATTAGTGGATTTGTTTTTTAGAAAAACTTCATAGCATTTTATTCTGGATGCAGCTACTTTCATTTGATCCATGAATTTACATGCAACCAACACAACTGCATGCAGTTTTACTCATGGAAACATCCAGGTTACTATGCCAAGCTAACATCAGAGGTCCCCTTGATCTACTTTCCCAGAGGTACATGCAAAAAGCTTCTCCAAACAGGGATCTGATATGAGACAGCTTCTTTCCAACCTAGAAACAGCTCCTATGATTGGTCCAAGCATATTCTGCACAGCTGCAGAGGACTCATTTAATTCTTCAAAATGTGCTCTAGCAATGGATTTGACAAAAGGCTGATGCATCAGCCACTATTCAGCATCAATCCATGGCAACTGGCCATTTTCCAAGGTTTAAAAAGAAGATTTCCACTGTCTCACTTCTGCACCCTCTCCTCCAGATGAACTACAAAATTCACCAGACTAAAGTGCAAATCTGTGTGTAAATCATGACATCTGACAAATGAGAGACAGAGATCAACTGGAATGGCCCACACTGTGGGTGCTATTAAGTATACAAGGTCATGTGCAAGGAAAGTCAAGGAAGGCTCATAAATACACAGGTAAAAGACCACTAGCTTGGTCTGTGGGGCTTTTTTTTAAAGCAGTATGATATCAAGCTGATGGCTTGGCACTGCCAAATAAGCACATGAATGCCTGCTCCTTTATAAAGCAACGTCTGTTCGTATTTCCCATCCGCTTCTCCTGTATGACTCGGTCCTCAAGCTTGGTTTATGTTTGGATGACAGAACAAAAACAAGTGCAGAAGCTTCTCCCAGAAGCCAGAATACAATACATCAGTAGGCCATACTTCCCACCCAGCCACTGCAGGAAGCCAGGCAACAAGGGATTTCAGCTACACTGGCAAAGAAGCTATCTCTTTTTTGACTGCTCTGACTGAAAATTACTTTTTCCATCCTGCAGCCATAAAATTGGCAATCTGTATCCTCTGCACCTAACAAGCATCACATAACAAATGACAGTACTGCCCTAATTTACATGACAGACATCAAGCAGTCCTCTATTACGTTCTACAAAATGCAGACTGTAAAACTGCAGAGTTGTTAAATACAGTCTACATCCATCCAATGCCTAGAAACCGTAGGTGTAAACACATCCATCTTACAAAAGTCAGGACTAAGGGGAAAAAAAATGTTGCAACTACAATGATTAGCATCTCCAGTGTTATAAATTCCAGGAACTTGAAAACCCAAACACGCAGACAGCTAACTGAAACCAGAGTCAACAAGGACAGATATGTCAAAGTAGGCAGTTCAGGAAGACAGTGTCTTGCAACCTTTAGAAAAGGGCTAAAATACTACCCAAGCTTTGTGCTTCTAAAACACTTACTGTAATTTAGGATTGCAGTCCTGGCATATGTTACAAAAAACAGAAAGAAAATATTGTATAATGCAATATTTATCCTTTTATTAGGCTTAAACAACATTCATTAGCAAGTGCAGAAGCAACATTTATTTGGAAACACTGCTCTGGAAACAGTTAAAATTTATCTTCATGTCATAAATGAAATAGATTGGCATGTACTCATTTTATAAAGCTGTTTCTCAATTTGATGGAAGTGGACAACTAATCCTGACATGTCATAACTCTAAAGTGTAGTTCTGTCTGTGTATCTAGCAACACACAAGCAAAATAACAAAATTATACGGCATATTATCACAGTACCAACAAACACAACAGTAACAGATAAAGCCAACATAAGTTTTACACCCTTTAAAAACATTAAGGAGTTTGATGTTTTTAAAGAGTGTAAAACACATTTGACTCCCCCAGTATTCATCTCTCACTTATCCAAAGAGAATCTCAAACAATGCCCAAAAATCAGGTCCCACCTACCTTACCATCTGTGAAGTAACGACAATTCATTTTTAAAAATTTGACAACCACAGGTTCATCCTCTTCTGAAGTAGAGGACAGGACTCTCTCCACTGGTTTGAAAGCCTTTCTTGCCAAATCAGCATCCTTAGAAAAGAAAAAGTTCAGTGCAGAGCAACAGGACCAGAATCATATATTTCTAGATTTTTGAAAACTAAAAGGCCAGGTTCAAACAATTATTTTCCATTTGCATAAGGAAGAAAAGCAACAGTCATATATGTAGGTATATATGTACACTTCCCACAGTATCCTGTGTTGAAAAAAAAAACCCAACAAACCCACTCTTGTAACCTCACAAGAAACTCGATACAAATAACAGGCAAGAAATTAAAAAACACCAAGGCAGGTCAACTCACCAAAATTCAATTACACACTCTAATTAAGGAGAGGGCCTGCCCTGACACATCATCTACACTGAAGACCTCTGCTCACAGAGCACTGGTGTGACTCCCCATGCAGATGGAGTAGGGGTAAGGTTAAACACAATTATTCACTCCAAGCTTCTCTTCACTTTTGACTAGCGATGTATCTGAAATGACTAATTACTTTAATCTCAGCAGATGTTAAAGGCAGCTAAACTGCCTAAAGGTACTATCTAAAAATCATCATGACCAATCACTCTTCTAAAGAAAATGAAAGATCAACTATGCCAAGGCCTTTTGCAAAGATTAAATCCAACAGTCTTGTCTAAAGACAAGTCTGTTGTGGGTACCACCACCATTTGTTTAACTAGAAAGAAACTGACTGCTCAGACTAAACTATCAGCCTCCCTGTTCAAGGATGCCAGTGCAGGATCAAGCTCAGGACTACAGAGCAGCATAGGAATCTCCCGTAGGAAACACTAAATAATTTTTCATATTTAGCTTTCTATTCTTTAAAGATTATGCACTACACTAGTTTTGATAGACTTAGGGCCCAACTGAACTTGTAAGGGGTTTCCACACTCAAAATTCCCATAATTTGGATTATTTTTAAGATAATGGTAAATTTTGTAGTATAGCAAACTAATTTAATGCAAGACACCATACACAAGGCCTGTAAACTCAAAAACCACCTGTTTACACAGCCTTGATTCTCAGCTTCAGAATCAGAAAATATTTTGAGCATGTAAGACCAGTGAACCCTGTTTGACTTACAGGGAGTTTATCATATTCAGCATCTGATGATGAAGGAGAAACAGGAGCACCAGGACTAGAAGACAGCCTCCCAGCACTTGTATCTGGCACAAAGAGAATCTAAATACAAACAGGTATTCAAAACAGTGAGGCAAAAGCTTTAAAAGGTTATTAACCATGTTGCATTAAAAAGACAACACAATACTGATCACTCATATCTGCAAAGTACACCTTAAAAACATTCAGAAAAATGAAACTAATTTCCTTATTCCAGCTATTTTTTTCTGCTGGGTATTCTTAGGCAAGTCACACCATCTCTCTGTGCCTCAGTTTCCCTATCCCCAAATCAAGACACTTCAACCTCCACATGGCTGTGAAGCAGAAGTAAAGATCTGCTCTTTATGAACCAAGTGTTAATCTCCACACTTGCATTTCCAGTCCTGGAAATTTTAGAATTTAGGACTCTCCTAAAAAATCTCTCTCCATTTATTTCTCATCTTACAGGAGACTGACTCATACCCAACATAATGGCACAAAGGCATTTCAATTTCTGTCTCTCTCTAATTCTTTAATGCATTATAGATTGCATTTATCCAGACTTCCCAATAATCCAACGCCCTTGCAACAGCTGTATTATCTTCAGAGTCATCTTTAAGCTTTAGTGACAGTACATAAATAACAAGTCAGATATGGCAATTACAAAGCTTTCCCATCACACCAATTCTAAGTAATAATCTACTGAGTTTCACTTTGAGGGAAGGTTTTAAATTACTGTCCATTATCCTTGTATCCAAGTACCTAAAAGATACATGTAAGTAGTAAAAAACTTCTAAACACATAGCAAATAATTATGTTTCAGGTACTTAAAAAAAACCCCAAATAAATAAAAGATTTACCTGGCCTGGCACAATTGTCTGTGTGAAAAGCTTATTGAGTTCCACAAGCTTGTTTGGGGTGACGTTGAACTTTAATGCTATGCTGTTTATGGTGTCCTGATTTCCAGCCTGAAGAAAGAGTTGATGACTAAGATACCATACTGAACACAGCACTACACATGAACTAAGCCCATTTAACAGACTGTTTGCAGGGATAGACTTGATAGACATCTATTTAACAGCTTAGGTGATAAGCCAGTATCAAAAAAAGGACAGAAATATTCTTTCACAATATACAGTAGAAAAAATGTAGGTGTTACAGATGTCCCTCTCCTTTTCTCTTAAAACTTTAAAGCAGCACAGCTGTGTTTACAACTGGCCTGGCAAGGGGGAGAAGGTCATACACTGCAAAGTTCACTACACCTCCAGCAGCCACAGCATGTCAGGCATTTGTGCAGCTCCCAGCTGGGACACCGCCTTCCACACAGGCTCTGTATGGTAGAGTGGAATGCACTTAGGGACTTGAGGGCTCACACAGACAGAGCAGAGCTAGCACACTGCTGCCTGCTCCAGCTTAGAGAAACAGATCTCATCAAGCACAGGTTAACTGCTTGATGACTTAAGCAACACTGCAGAATGGGAATATTTTTCAGAATAACAAAACCACTGCTCTATTACAGAGCCATAATGCAAACGTAAAAATGGAACTGGCATCTGCAAGAGGCAGAGATCCTGGGTTAAACAGAGATTCAGGATGTGACCCTAGCTCTCCATACGGTGGTATTTGAATGGTATCAGTAGGGGCAATCCCTACTGAGACAGGTACAAACAGAAAGAATTAGTGCTTATAGTTTTGTGCTGCTGCCCCCTCTCAACCTCAACAACTCCACTTTCAAAAGGCAGGCATGAACACACCACACACCAGCACTTACTGTATATTCTATGGTACCATGGGGCTTCTGAGAAACCATCTTCTTTTCTTTCTTTTCATTGCTTTTGTTTTGATTGTCATCTAAAGAGAAAAAAAAAAAGTCAATTACTTGAGTGTCAAGATGTTTACCTTTCAGCATGTTTTGAAAGAAATCTACAGTATGTGCAAATTGCAGCTGTGAAGAAGAACAAGCAGAAACATTAAAATGCTTATTAGGCCTTAAGATTAAATTGTAAAGCAAGAAAACTTCATCAAGTACATCAGGTTTAGTAATCCTTCAGGAACTCTTCAGGGGTAATGTATATATGATACTATAGCAATACACAACTGCTCCCATGGTCTCTTTGGTGATTCCACAGTTCAGCTGCTGGATACAAGTACTTTGTACCACCAGGTGAATATACACCTATCTACTGCCTCAGTACAACTACAACAAACATTGGTTAGTCACCGCTTCGCAAGTACATTCTATTTAAAACACTAATCTCTGAAGGTAAAAGTGTGCCAAGGGTCCTGCAAAGCATGCATGTATACAGTCAAGCATGAGAAAGCAGAAAGTTTGTGCAGTAGAGTTTTTCTATCAGCTGCAATACACAGAACTCACTGGAGCCGCAGAAACCCTTGCAGGACCCAAAAGGCACTCGTGAGCTGTCAGCACCAGAGCTCTCTACCAGAGCGGGGTAGAGATTTCCAATTCTTACAACAGCAGTGGGTGAGTAAAGCCAAGGCTCAGGGAGGATGGAGCTGCCCAGCCAGCCCCAGCCCCACCAGGCTCCCCCTCCAAACCCAGACCCACATACCTGGGGGGGGTGAGGGCAGCATGCAGCCCCAGCTCCAGGAGTGGGGATGGGGTGCCAGGAGGCAATTCATGGCTCTCCCCACCCGACTGCCCCCAAGCCCTTAGAAAGGTCCCGCTGCCTCTGGCAGGATGCTGCAGCCCGGATGAAGTGGGGAGAGGCAAGAAGACAAGGCAAGGCTGGGCCCAGCAAAACCAGCAGCCAGGACCAGGAGCAGGGACACGCCGTCCTGCAGGGAGGACTCCTCCTGTGGTCCAAGCCGGCAGCTCTGGAAGACGAGGGAGGAAAGGACTGGAAATGGCAGTGCAGGGCTTCTGACTTGCATTCAGGCTTTGCTGCAACCTTTGCTATTTCCAGAGAGCAAGAGGCAGATAGTAAAAGGAAGGGCGAGGACTCGCCTGCCACACTGTAATGTACACAAGAAAGAAGGAGGGGCCCAGTGTGCTCCACCTGAGCCTTCTGCTGGCCCATGCCCACAGCAAGATGAATGCTGTGGGGCTGCCTCAGTGTGCGGCTCCCTCAGTCAGAAGAGACTCACAAGAGCCCTGGACACGCATCCAGGTGTTACTGCTGGCATAGCCCACCCACCACCTGCCAGGGATGCAGTCATGAGAAGTGCACTGGTCAGGGACATTATAGGTAAGGCAACAGAGGCAGAAAGCGTGTAGAAACCAGACACAGACAGTTTAAGTACATGGCATGAAGGACAGCGGGAGGAGTGGGAAGATCAGGATGATGCTGGCTTTTCCCTGACAGCATTTTGAAACACAGAATCACTCAATGATCTCAGACACTTCATCTCTGAGACTGGACACCCACATTGAAACTTTTTTAATTAGGTTTCTTACTGTGTTTTTCTGACCATTTGTGTTTTCACTATTGTGACACCATCTTCTGCTGATCAAAGTGAAAGCAGTGCGTGGAAAAACAGGTAATGGCAGCATCAGCAGGGCAGAGTATTAAACCATCAGAAACACAATGCCAACATGACAAACAAAAAAATCTGACAAACACTGGATGCTTTCTTTACCCACTACCTACATACAACTGCCAATATGGCACAATCCTGCCTGAAGAAACCCTGCCAGCTACTGAATTCACACTGTTTTGTGTTACTAGGAGATATCACTTCAACTAGTCCAGGATAACTATAATTACAGCTACATATCACACATGTATATCACACTGAACTTTTGGTGACCTTTCCCTGGAGAAAGACAAGAAAGGTAGACTTTACCTTCTAGTAAATTATTTGGCCTAGCTGAAAAAACTAGACAAGTTGTCAGGTATTTTACCCTTACTTATCTCTAAAACAGTACTCAAGGTAGGAAACTAGCAATAATCTCACACTAACTAGACATGCACCAGTAAGACCTTGGAGGGGTAGGAATAAAAATAAAGCAGGCCAGAGAGATGTAGAGAGAGAAAGAGATTTTGTACCTGCTGAATGGGAAAAAGTTTAAGTCTGCATGTAGATGGGAGAAATAACAATATGCAATAAAAGCAGTTTCTCTGAAAAGCTTATAATAGTTGCTATTAGCTGAACATTTTTTGTTCCAAAGCTTTGTGTTTAAAAATGGAGAGCTGGCCACAACAGCAACCACTACACCACTGTGGCACAAAAAGACCACAAAATAGCAATACAGACAACTTTCTCCCCTGCAGCTTCCTACCTGGGAGGTAGGACACCTGTCTCCCCCTGTGAAATAGCAGTATTTTCCAGGTCCCCCTAATTGCATTGTCTGCTAAGTTTGGAGATTAAGAAATACTATCCAGGAAAATGCTATAACCTGTATAGCATTTGTATAACCTATATATACTCTATTCACAGGAGACATATAATATGCTCTAGTTCTTGGTTGACAGGGCTGTGAACCTGTTTGTTTAGTAGGGTCCTGAAGACAAGCATGGTACAATAGAGAAGAGTGAACTAAGTATGCACACATAGTTGAATGCCTCTAACTGCACGACAAGAAAAAGAGAAGTTTGAAAGACAAGCTGAGTTTAGATTAAACAAAATACAGTGCTTTTTTTGTCAACAAATGTTAATAAATCCTAAATGAGTTGAACAATTAGACAATTTTCTTTCACACCTATGTGCAAGAATATGTGTTGAATATGCTGTTTAGCTGCAGGCTAAAAGAAGCAGTCACAGTCTGTGAATTTATTTGTCTCCTGAAATCAAAATCTGAAATTTTGTGTTTGGATACTTTTCTCTTTTATCCCCTACTGCCCCCCTTTTTCTTTTCTATCCCAGCAACAAAGGGTTGAGAACACTGTCCATACATTACGCCTAACTACTAAATAGGTTTGGGCAATTCAAAACCACATCCTAATTATTTGAATAGTGTGAATTCTTAACTAGTCTATGTTTTTAATTGTGCATATAAAGATTTAAAATAATTAATTAAAGATTTCAGACCTTCAGAGGAAAAAATTGCAATGAATCCATTAAACCTGACAGGAACTGCTAAGCCCCCATACAGCTCATGTGGTGAGGCCAGGGTCACAAATTGTGCTCTACATGAACAGTTTACAGCAGAGCAACTGGCAAGCCTGGCAAAGCAACACACCACAATATACTGTCTCTCCAGTTCCCCTTATCTTTTCCCATTTCTGCTCCAGGAAGCCCAACATTTTCTGACATGATCTGAAGGCAGGCAGCTCTTGCATAGCCACAAAGGCACCCAGAGCACATGCAGGCACGTTTCTTTCAGTCAGAACTAGATGAAGAGCTCAACAGGCTTTAAACAACTGCCTTAGGCTACTTTTTGAACTTGAACATTTGCTTAGTGGTGAAATGACGCATGGTTCTGCCTCCCAAGTTTTCCTGCACTGCATGTACACTGGAGATGGGATTGCACACCCATGAAAAGTGACTAGGTGTTAATGCAAATTTGATCACACTGCATTTTTAGGCAAAAGGCAGAGTGGGTGGACTGAACCTCTCTGTGGTTTTGGGAAACTTGTAAATTGAGAATTATGTAAAAATAGTAAAATAATAAGCAGTGAGAAGAAGAATGCCAAGTGAAAACAGGAAAGAAAATACAGCCTTACTAAAAACAGACAGGTCTAGAATGGGAATTTTTCTACCCTTAATGATTTATTTGTATCTCAGTTTTCTAGCAGACTCTTGACATTTCGTTTCGCAGTGTTACAGGAAACCTTACAAAAAAGAGTTACCTAAGAGTAATTTGGAAACCAACTACTGAAGTATGATAAAGAGGTCAATCAGTTTATCACCCAAAAGACCTTGACGCATGATAGGAGAATTACACCTCTGCAACTGTGCAAATAGCTCTGTGAGTAGAGAGAATAGGTCAAGGAACACCAGGAGTCTCCTGGGCTGCCCACATGGAGCACGGGCCATCACCACTGCAGGATGAGACCATCACCACTGCTGCTGCCCAGCCCAGATGAGTGTGAGGTGTGGCAGTGCTGGCAGTGGCAGCTGAACCCGCCTGGCAGGTCCCGAGCCAGCCGTCAGCCTCACGTCCGGCAGTGCTAGCAGGAATGCCGAAGCGAATTAGGGGACAAAGGACTGACCACTTTCCACACCTGGCAAACAAACTCAGTAGCCTGAGAGGATAGAGGCAATGGCACACTTGGTGCTGAAGTCCATTTTACTCATTAATTTCTGTCTTACCAAAATTTAGGCTGCATGTCAGTAGGGAAATCTTTTCCCTATTAGCCCCGAAATCACAGATTTCCCAGAGTAAAACCATTCACTGAACTGTTCTGTTCTTTCAAGAGCTCCACACCACTTCTGTGCCAATGAACCCCACACTAACATGTGCTCATAAAGCAGTGCTTCCCTTCTTGTACTTCATACTTCACTGAACATCCTAATTAATGCTCTTTTATGGGTGAACAAATAAATAGTCATTATTCACCTTCTGCATACCATTTATGATGTCACAGATTTCCAGCATCTTTTCTTAGTTACTTCACTTTTTCCAACTGACTAATACTGTACTTTGATACTTTGAACTCTATTTCTCTGATCACACAGGCTGCCCTTCTTGCTAGCTTTTCTTCTCCTACTACATCCTTTTTGAGTTGGAGGAAGTAAAACCAAACTCAGATTTTAAGCTATGAAAAAAACAATAACATGTGCTGGTGACAGAAAAGAGGGTTTCCTTAAACATGTATGTACTAGTCATTTTTCCACATCACATACTAATTATTTTTCCACGCTCCTCAGTATGTCACTGCTGTTTCAGGACATTTCAGTCCCACATCTCTATTTCAGAGTTGTTAGAAGCAATAAAATTATACTACTATAGTCTAGCCAGGCACCAGGACAAAGGAGTGAAAACCTACAGGCAGCTTAAAAGAATCTGAAACACAATAAATTCAGGGGAAAACAGCTATCCATCAGAGTAACCTAATCAGGGTACTGATAAGAAATTAAGCAAACAAGGCTTCCTGGGGTAGCTTCCTTATCAATGAATGAGGCCTGATACCAATTATAGTGACAGAGATGGAGTACAGTAAGTATCACTTAAGTGACTCTACCCACAGAGATCTCAAGAATATGAAAGACCTTCTTGGGATGATAGAGGGGGAAGAAAATCAGTTTATCTGAACAATTTTTTTCCATTCCTGCTTTCTACCCTGACATTTTAATAACTTTCAGCAATTCTGCTATGCGCAAAGTTGTGCATAGGATGATGTAATTGTGATTTAAAGCATCTTTCTGGCTTTTCTCATGACTCTCAAAGTGATGAACTGAACAGCATTCACATTAAAATTACTAGTTTTAAATAAAATGTGTTTCTTTCAGCTCCTGTCAAGTGTGGATGAACCCCACCACCACAGGGGCCAGATTCCTGATTTGGGACATGTGCCACCCACTCTGATGTTTCAGCTGCAGCAGCCTCTGAGAAAGACACCCCAGCCTCATTCCCTCCTTTAGCCAGCTGCAGCTGCAGCAGTTAGGGGCCATATAAAAAGGTTTTTTGGCCATCTGATCAGACCTATCTCCCTGAAATAAACCAGCAAGTTAGACAGAAACAATCCCTACTCAGATTTGGATAGTGTACTGCTACCATGTTAAAAGAGAAATAAAAAAAATCCCTACACTTTCTCACCAGCTCAGGTATCTGTTTTTCTTTTCTGCTTCCCACATTCCCCAGTCTCCTGACAAGCCCTCCCCTCTACTTCTGCATATTTTTACTCTACTGAATCCTATCAGTTGGCTTCCTGCTTCGCTACTGCTGAAGTCACTCAAAACAAAAGGGCAGCGGTCATGCATCACGACCACACTTGTGCTCCTTCATTAGTGAGACTTCTCCTGACACAGGAAAATAGCAATTCCCAGATCAGATCACATGAATCTGAAATAGCTATGCCTTGAACAACTTTTCTCCATTCTCAATAAGAACTGATTGTCCACTAATTATTTTTCAAGCAATTCTTTCAAACGAATAAAGAGATCACCAGAAAATACAGAGCCTCAACAAAAAATGACAATCAGTTCAAAGAACTGATAAAAAAGGTAGTAACTCCTTCTGCTATTAGGTATTTTTAGGCACACTTCAATAAAAATTTGACTACTGATATTCATGCAATATTCACATATTGCAGCTTCTACATGAAAAACTGCAAATATTTAAGGAACTTAAATTTCTTCTTTATTTACTTAATCCCCAAGAAGTGGCTTTAGCTCCTTTGTGGTCTGACAGCATTACTTGTGAATCCTATTCAGGAACATGTCAGCATCTAAACACATCTTTCACTGAAGTATCATCATAAAATTTCTGACTATCCACTACATTAGATACTCAAGGACAATACAGAGTGAGGAAAATCAACCTGTCAGCAAAGCAGGGCTGAGGGAAGGAATACTTAGGCATCACAAAAGAAAATATGGACATTTTAGAAAACTGTTAACACTACACATGCTGGTTTTCATTTATTTTGCTGCTTGAACACACCACAGCTTGCCTAGGAAGTCTATGCCATGTAAATCAACCAGGACAGTGCCTCCTAAAATCAAGCACTGCAGTGTCCTGTCTACTGATTGGTGTTTACAAGGTCATAAGTTAAAAATAGAGACAAAAATCACAAAGATTCTAAAGATACAGGACACATGCCCTGTTTTCATGTCTGGAGATGACATCAGCATCTGATGTGCTGCTGACTGTCATCACTTCATCACACAGATCCTCAGAAGCCATAGAAAAGAGCAACTCAGTTTGTACAAGCTCCTGTTGGATCCCAAGCGTGACCCAACAAGTTGCAGCAGAGACGTCGCAACAGATTGAGGAGATATTAGGGAATGTCAATAGAGAAAGCTGGGAGCGAGGACGTTGCACAATCAAAAAAAGCTGGCTTAACTTTGTATTATTACTTAAATGCACGTGAAGAGAGTGCTGCTTTTCAGAGCATTTATATTAACTTTCAACAGTGCTCTTCAAGCACAAAATGAGAACTTGGTGGAGAAATTAAAAGCCTGCCTTGAGGATACCATGTCTGAGTTATGCAGGCACCCTAAAAATGACTACCTCATGCCTCTGCTTGGAGACCAAAAGATCAGCAGCATGATTTCAAATGCACTATATTGTGCTTCTTACATACTTGGCTTATGAATATTCCTGTCTTAGAAAAGAATGTCTGAAACTAAAATGAGAATATTCTGCCTGTTCCCTGAGGGCAGAAACCCCAAGAGAGCTACAGTGAGTCAATGGGAAAGGGAGAGAGCTGATACATGTGGGTGCTGCAGAAAACTGCTCCACAGGCACTCAGGAAGAGTGGAATTCTGGAAGCCTGGGTAGGGGAAGAGGCAAAGGATCCAATCTGCCTGGTTGATAGCCCTCCCAGGAAACAAGAAGAGAAAGACCTGTGAGAGGCCAACTCTTTATCCCAGCACAGCATACAGCACCAAGACTGCCTCCAAAGAGCTGCACATGCCCTGCAGGTACTCAAGACCAACTCCACAGGGCACCCGTGCTCAGCAAGCACAAGACTCAGCAGGCAGCTGGCACAACCTAGAAAAGCCGGACTACCCCAGGCATGATGAGACAGTGGATCCTGGAAGTGACGAACGTGCTAACCACAAAGACATATTTCCCTTCATTATCCCTGGCAGAAATATGACAACTCTTTTTATTAATTCTCCTGACATGCTTCCTTTTCACCTCCTGCACACACACACCTGTCAGTCTCACCATGGGCCATGGAACCAATCGCTCCGTAGTCTTCCTCTCTTCCTCTGGGACCACTTTTCAGAGATGTTAAGTGCATCTGAGTTTAAATATAATAAAGAACATAAGTGCTCACTCATTCTGAAAATTCAGGCCTTGGGAAAACAGGCAGCCCTTGGAAACACACCTGAGTCTTTCAGCAGTGAGATCAGTTGTAGCTAACTAAACACCACCTAGTCCGACCTTTCCAGAATAGATCACAAGATGTCACTGCCTTAAATCTTACCTTGAGTTACTTCTATAGTGGAATGTAACTTTGTAAAATAGGAAATCCTGATATTTTTCCCCCATGACAGAAACACCACTTTTTAATTTTCTGCCTCAATAATTTATGCCACTATTAAAAAGGTATCCCTGATTTCTAATCACCACTTGTTTCTGTCCATGTCCTGGTTTGCTGAGCCTGTCAAAGCTCTTTGCTATGATATTTCAATTACACAATTAATTTAGGGTATGATTCTTGGGTTTTTTCTCCCTCAAGGAGAGTTATAACCAAAGCAGTCTCTCACAACTCCCTCTAGTCTCTAGCATTTTCCTTCTTCCCTGAGCTGTGCTAAACAGCTAAACAAGTCAGAGAACCAGAATTAAGAGTAAAAACATCCCCTGTTCCAGCATCCTGCATCCTGGAGGTCCAGAGAAGGCTAACAAGGACAAGCAAAGCCATGACTCAGCTTACATGTAAAGAATGCCGAAGATCTTCAGCCTGGAAAGGAAACTATGGAAGAGGGACATTTTGTAGAGAGAAAAGAACAAACAAAAAACCAGCCAACCAGCCAGAAAACAACAAAGAAACACACAAGAAAAATCATAGGAGTCTTGGAGATGGTGAGTAGGGATTGACAGCTCAGTTTCTTATACAAAAAACCATAGCCACCCAACAAAGTCAGCAGAAGCAAGATTTGCTCTTCAAGAAAAGGGTAGCAAACCTGTGCACTCTTCAAATGTGTGAAAACCTTCAAATGGTAGCAAACCTGTGCACCAAAAGACACTGCAGAAACCTGCACAGCCCCAGGGATAGGCAAGATAAGCATATGGTAGAGCACTCTAAATGCATGAACTAAATGGGCTCTGGTCTGAAATAGCACGGGCTCTCCTACTGTCCCTCTAGCACTTCTTCCCCCTAGAATCACACACACCACCAGGCTTGGACACAGCAGTTCAGCAGCAGTCACAGAGTCACATTGTAATTCCTTTTACTCACTTGCATAGAACTTTAAAGTACCTGTAGGATTTTTTTGCCTCCAAAATGATGTTTTCCAAGTTTATGGTCAGGCAAATAGGCACATCAAGTACCCCAAGTAATTTTTCATAGTTCACAGGCCATTCATCCTGGAAAGCTTTGTTCTACAACCTGCCTTTAAAACATGTAATCTGCCTGTACTCAAGTTACCACTCAATTCACATAACTCAGCCTTGGTAAGTTGTGATGGGCACTTTCCCCCCCTCACCTATAAAGTGTTGAATCACACAGAAAGCTACTGACCCCTTCAGAGCTAAACCCTCTTGGTCATCCTACCAGAGGGACCTACCATCCAAATCTTAAACTTGAGACATTCTAGAATATAAACTCAAGGGCCTCACAAAATACTAGTACATGACATCAGCAATATAATGCTTACAAATGCAATTTGCCTTGATTGACTATTCAAAAATTAAGGAAGGAACATAAAATTTTTGTATCAACCTTTTTTAAAGGCTAACTGAAAAAAATCACATCAGTTATCACAAATTCATCAATAAACTCTCAGGACTCCTATGTGAAAAACAGCTCTGTCAATTGAAAAAAATTGTGTCTATTAAGCTACTGTTTACCTACATTTCTAACTGAGTGGAGAAAATCACACCACAGTATATAAATAGATCAATTCTCCTTCTATGGCCTTTCATCTTCTTTGCTGTCAGAAGCACCAGAAAATTACTAAAAATTCAACTGCTAGTATCACATACTGAGCAAAAATTATTTTTAGTTTCTCTTTTGTTCTTAACACAGTTAAAAATCTCTTATTTTTTATATTTCTGGACCATTTCCATGTTCTGTCCTTTACTTTCCCATTCAATTCCCTCGTTCCTACTTGAAACATACATTAGATTACTGACTGTCAACAGGTGAGTTTACAAGTTGGTTTTATATATCCATATGGCTTCATTTCCTTCTAACAGCAGACTTAAAACCAGCTCAGTCTTCTGTCTCAAGATTAGGCGCCATGTGTGCCACTGGGATTAGCTCATTTGCTTTGAGCATGGTGCTAACAATGCCAAGGTTGTGTTGATAGGCAATACCTACCTATTATATATAAAGCATCAAGTTTCAACTACTTGTATCTTTTATTTAGTTTAACAACAAACAAAAGTTTATCCACCAAGATAAGAATTTGAAGCAGATGCCACACATGGAGAGCTTGCCCAGTATTAAGATTTCCATGCAAATTTTCAAAACTTAAATGCTAGCAACATTATTACTGGTACTTACTGCTCAGATTGAATTCTCCTGCCTACGGACAAGGAACACTTCTCTGTGCAACTCTTTCTAGTAAACATCTGTTAACAGCACAGCTTCAATATAACCTGGTGGCCTTAACACTGGTTCACTGGGATTCAAGACCATTTGTTCTCATTTCAAAACAAGTAATCTGAAAACAGCTGCCCTTCAGTCATTTGCCCACTTTATTCTTTCCACATGGTTTCTATAACTAATGCTAATAAACCAGCTTCCTGAAGCTTCCCAACCAGCCACTGCTCAGTCAGTACCGGTTTTTTTTACCCTCATATTCCAATCCCCTTAGTATTCTACACAGGCAATTATAACCAAATTGACTTCTTCCTATGCTGCTTCAGTCTTATTTGAAATCTTCATTCTGAAAGAAACATATTATTTGCATTTTCACCCCTCCTTATACCCACAGTCATTTTTGGGCTCAAGCACTAACACTAACGCAAGGTCTCAGAACCTGAGAAAATTTAAATCGTGTTCTTACTGCTGTATTAAGCAACTTAACACAACACTGAGTAGCCCACTTTGTAAATCACTTGGATTCCTTAGAATAGAAAGTACTTTGCTACATGGGCTGACCAAATCAAGCCCCCAGAGATTAGGGCTGATTACAGTTAGCTAGCTACATGCAAAAATTTGTATGTATTTTCTCTTTCTTTTCTTTTTTATTATTTCTTCTTTTTTTATGAGTAGCACCTTAATTAGGTCCTTGAGTGCATTTTACTGTTCTGTACCAGGTAACAAAAGACAAAACCAGGACTCATAGGCAGAAGGAAGTTTCCATTTTTAAGTCATTATGTATTGAAAAGTCCACTTCAGATTAAGCCTACTTAGCAGATGACCTAACTATTTTGCAATGTGTGTTCAGGAAGTGTCCCACCATTTCATTATATGTAGATTCTCTATAAATTTTCACTGCATTTCAAGCAACTTTCATCTTTGAAACAAAGTACTTCTGGTATCATGGGAGCTGCCTCTGCTGTTTTTGTGGCAGTCAGGGCCAATCTCACCACATAATGAGTAATGAAAATTGTTATGCCCTCTCTGCTTAACTTACTAAAATTTGTTCTTGGTCATTTACCCAATAAATGACTTGGTAACTGCACACACACTGCACTGCTCCTGTATCACTCCCTGCTCAAGGGATGGCAGGGAGGACAAGTCAAAAAAAAAAAAGGCATCTGCTTTCTGCCCCTAGGGAGATACTCCGGCACCTCCTGCTCAACATGTGATATACTCCCTCATTAAATGGACATAAACCACTTTCCTCCTTATGGTGTTTAGGAGTCCTGCTTGTTTTGATGTAAATCAGAGCTACACTAAGAAGGGGTTTTGTTACTCTCACCTCCCACTCCTGCAGAAATTGAACACCATGCAGTGAATGGCTTTATGATTACAGAGCAGAATGATTAGCTAGTCAATTGGATTTTATGTTGTTGACAAAAGTAACTCTGTGATATAGGACAAGCCACCTAAACAAACTTTTCTTTATGACATATTCTTTAATGGAGACCAATTGCTCACATATGTTGCGTGCTTAGGTTTTCAAGCAAAATCAGTGGAATCTAGGAATA
This sequence comes from Urocynchramus pylzowi, assembly GCA_013397555.1. Classification (NCBI taxonomy): domain Eukaryota; kingdom Metazoa; phylum Chordata; class Aves; order Passeriformes; family Fringillidae; genus Urocynchramus; species Urocynchramus pylzowi. The sequence goes on from VZRH01006292.1 coordinate 1,830,944, forward strand.
TTATGCACATCTGATAAAAAGACACATTGTATCATGCTGGAATAAATATATGGATGAAATTCACTGTCATTATTGACCACTGTTACACTGCTTGCTTTCAGAAGCTCACACTTTTACCTGCTTCAGTGTCTTCAGTGGCATGACACAAATGTTTTCATCCAGTTCAGCAACTCCTGACAGGAATTGTGGTTTCCTAATCTTTCAATAAAAACAGGCTTCCCAGAGATAGCATGTCAAACCCAAGAAGCCAATCTGCAAAAGTAGGTCAGCTGGGTTACCCCAAGAAGAAGGGGAGAGCATCCTGGGCACCAAGCAGAGCAGCCAGAGAGCCTACACAACCATTGTACTGTGCCAGACAGACACAGCCCCTGGAGGTCTGAAAGCTGTTTACTGCAGCAACAACAGCAGAAAGAGTGAGACAAAGTTAAAAAGCAGATTACCACATAAGCCATAAGATGTGGCAGAAATATAGAAAACGGAGTCTTATTTCCATTGATCTTCAGGAAAAATAACAAGCAGTGTTAGCATCTCAGCTGTTTGAAGGCAAGAGAAAAAGGGAGGCAATCTGCAAGGCAATGTCTTATAAGATGAGATTTGGAGACTGAAAATTATTATGGAACTACAGACCCACTGAAGAACAGTGCAAGTGCTAAGAGGAAAGGAAGCTATGAAGCTACAATTGGAGAAACTTTCTGGCAGCAGGACCTATTCAGCCACTTAGCAGTGCCTCAAGAAAATTTATCGTTCCTGTATACCATCAGGTTATTTGTAAGGCCGCCACCACAGTGTAAGCCGATATGCTGTACTGAACAGTCTTGGCTGGGAGAGGGATGCTGGAGGATCCCTTCCTGGAGGATGCCTCAGTCACACCTCCTCCTCCTCCTCCTCCCCCTCCTCCTCGGCGCGGCGGGGCCACCCGCCGGCACGAACACAACGCCGCACCTGGATGCAGGAGAGCAGCTCCGCGCTNCCTCGGCGCGGCGGTGCCACCCGCCGGCACGAACACAACGCCGCACCTGGATGCAGGAGAGCAGCTCCGCGCTGCACCGCTGCGCTGCTCCTTCCTCAAACAAGCCAAGTCTTTTAACCACTATCTTTTATACAAAGCTTGGAGACTCGAAGGCTTTCAATCCCGACCTTGACAGAGGCAGAAAAGAAGCCATGAACCGGCAGATAGCCACCTCCAGGTCTGCACAGCCTTCAGGAGCTGTGTTAGTCCTTCCACCGGAGAAGAGAAATTTACTGAGTCAACAAAATACTCCTGACAGCACTGGTGCCTGCAGGCATCTATTAAAAAGCTATTAAAATCTATTAAAAAGCACAGCATTGAAAGAGGGAGTCAGGATGTCACTGCATTTGCAAATTCAAAAAAGGCAAACACATTCACAAGTCTCTTAATGAAGGGATGTGGTGTACAAGGAACAAGTTATAATGAGATGCTATGTTCCTTCCCCCATCTTTTAGAACGATTAATAAAGAAGGATTTATTGTCCTGTAAAATATGAAAGGGAGATTATTCAGAGGACAGTGGTCTTCATTCTGTTAGACTGACAGACACAACTCCTCTGGACTCAAATCATCTAATGACAGAACCTCCATTAATCCACAAAGCTTGGTTGTATCATGGGAATATGCAAGGCTGTTGCTACATTTAATAAATTTTCCTTCTGAGGAAAAGTTAAACATTTTGATAAAGTGTAGAAAGCATTTTGGGAAAAAAGAAGTAATTACTGTGTCAGATTTTCATAAAGTTAGAATTATAGAACTGTTTAAGTTGAAAAGGAGCTTAGAAATCATCTAGCTCCACCCCCCCTACCATGTTCTAGACATCAGTCAAAGCTGGATAGTGGGGCAAAACCAGACACCAAAACTCCCAAACCCTTCAGAAAACATAAATAGAAAAATGGTTAGCAGAGAGACAATTGCATGTCTTTTTAGTCAGAGCACTTCTAAAACATCAATAATGGGAAAAATCAGAGGGGGAAAAAAAGACAGGGAAGGGGGAGAGGGAAATGAGGTATATCCCTGACATTAAATAATTAAGACAAACTTATATGCATGGATAATTCCTCTCAGACACTTTCATATGAAAGTGTAACAACAATAAAAAGATAAAGCTGTTACAGATTTGGCAGTACCTTCCCACCACTGCAGCTGACACATCTTCCAGCAGAGAGGAAACAAACAGCTGAGCAGGTAACGCTGCGAGCCATAGCTGCAGTGGGTGAAGGCAGTATAAGCCATGTAGTCCAGTGCCATGGCAACTAACCATTCTACTGAAAAGACTTCATTTTGAAAGTTGTACATGGAGCTACTGCACTTGTTTCACAATCAACTCTTTTCTGCCTCTATTTAAACTTTCAATTCTGCAATTTGGTGCTCCAGTTGGGTAAAAGCCTTTACGAACAACTGAAAAAAAGGCATTTAACCGAGGAGGAGGTTTTTATCTCTCTGGATTTTGCCAGTTGGGTCTGTGCTTAGCTCAACAGCAGCGATAAATTATTTCTCAACAGAAATTCTGTATTTCTGCAGAACCCAGAATAACCTACATGATGATGAGTAGCATTTCAAGTCACCCTGCAATGATGCCAGTCCATGTGAAACCAGGGAACACTTATGAAACAGACATAAGTAAAACTGAGTTTGTACTGACTGTTGGATCACAAGTCAAAGACAACTCAAAGACATCAAAGACACCTTTACATTCTCCTTAGCTAGTAATGCCACATTTTTCAGTGGCAGGGAGTGATCCCATTGCCCCCCATCTCACCACGCCAAGTGCCAACTGTTGCAGAATTTTTTAATTTAACTCCTGAAAAACTTGAGAAACAATATTCAGCTACCTCACAAACCCCTAAATTCCTCTAGGTACAAACCAACAAGTGCTTCTAGCAAAAGCACTTTACTAGGAACGCAGCAGAAGTTTATATTTTGGTGTGTCTGTGGTTTTTTATATCAGCATACTACCAAAGCAGAAAGAATTTACAGGTTTGTTCATTAACTGTTCTCCAGTTTTCCTTTTACAGATTTTATTTCCCAAACAGTGTGGTCAGAACTTCAGACAGCGAGAAGAAAGTTCTTTTAGTTCTCAAATTATTGATCTCATGACATTCAAATCTGCCAAAAGTTACAGCCTCATCAATAAATCACTGTAAACCCTTGAGTTTGCCAAGAAGCATCACTCCAGGGTTTATCTTCCTTATGGCAAGGCCTATACTGCCTCATAAAAGGTGCTCTTCACTTGTGGGCTATTCTGCATGACCACTCAACACATAACATTTTCACTGCACATCTCTTTTTTTTATCCTAAAGAGGACTCCTCCTTAGGAGTCAGCCATCCATGCACACACTGTGTGAGAAGTAAAGAAGTCTACTTTGAGGATAGCTAGAGTTTTCTGTTCCATTCCTTCTCTTTGGGGAAGGATTCCTTACAAGACGGAACCAGAGTTCTCCAAATCTAAGAATTCATTCCAACAAAATACCAAGACAAAATCTGGAATGAGAAGTACTTCATAAATCATATCTAAAATCAATTAAGAGTATCTAAAAAATTACAATCCAGAACCACAGATGTGTATATGATTCACCTCATATGCTAATGTATAACTAATTTTTTTCTGAAGCACTTGCAAAAAAAATCTAAAAAGGAATTTATAATTAATTGAGTTACTTAGACAGCTGGGGGGGGATGAGGAGGAAACAAGCCATCACACAAGCCCACTGACATGTTGTTTAAAAATATGTAGTTAATTTACTTACTTCCTTGCACTTCAACCGACAAACATGAATATGAATTTAGACTGAAGCTTTAAACAGTATACATCAATTTATGAAAGAAATAGCCCTGCCAAAAAACCTGAACCCCATAAAACATTGAAGACTAATCTTAAAAATAACTAAAATAAAATGCAATAATGAACTAACTGCTGCATTTAACAACACTGAGTTTTAGAACTGAGAAACAAAGTATAGGTATTTTTGTGAGACAAGGTTTAAGCTAGTACCAGATATTTTGAACTATATAAATCTATTTGCTTTTATAGGAAGGATATCCAAAGTTAATTATCCTTTTGAGAAGGCCTACAGAATATGAGAAAGATACATTAGCAAGCTATCAAAACAAATATATTTTAAAATACTACAGCATTAACATAACTCACCAGTACTATAGTATCTTTTAAGTTCTGTGCGTCTGATGTCTTTCAGTTGATTATACTTTTTCTTTTTCTTTTCCTTGTCTGGAGCAGTTTCCTTTTCCCCAGGAAATTTACAGTTGTCTTCAGAGGAACTGATTTGCTCCAAAATAACTTTACTTTCATCATCTTTCTCAGAAGGTGTTTTGGAAACAGGCGAGCCAGGGGAATTGGCAGAGACAGTCTCGGTGGTTTGTTTAACTTGCCTTTTCTTTTTCAAACTGTGCATAAAGAAAAGAAACCCACATTAAGATTTAGCCAAATCTCTAGTGAGAAGTTAACTCGCTTTCTAAACTGATCTTTTTAAAAATTAATTTAATATCAGAGTTCCTTACAACCCTTTAAAAATCACACACGTGGCATCAGTAACTTGGTAACTAACATGATCCTACCTTATACTCTTTCTTCCATTATATCATAGTCTCGAGGATACCTTCTCAAGAATAACGAAAAAGGTAGTAAAGTTTTTACTGTTGTTTACTGAGGAGAAGGAACAGGGAAAAACAAACAAACAAACCATTGAAAACCTGGGGTTTTTTAAAAGGACCATACATCTAAATGTAAGAATAAGATACTGAATTCGTGTTTTCAAGATGAAGCTTGGTGTAAAATAAAACCTCAGAATAACACAACAACTCCACAGTCCACTGCTCCTGCTTTATAAAACCATCTGTTCTCATATAAATTTGTTATTTTTTTTCATTTTGTCCAAGGTTGTCTCCTAGAGGCCACTCATACTACTCCACAGCTGTTCTGGCACAACCCACTCTAGCTGGTATTCCAGGTGTCGCCCAGGAGCTTCTTCTGCAACATTATCAACGTGGCCACAAACTGGAACATTGTGCTGGAACATTTTCCAGCTGCCTAGATTTCTTCTGAGAGAAATCTTAATGAGCTGCCTATAGATCTTCCAACTTATCACTATAGCAACACGAGTATTTTCTTTTTAAAAGACTCCTTTAAAGCACAGATCAAGTGAGAAAGATGCTTCAGGAATCCTAACAAAGAACTTTTTGCTAAATCACCATCTGTAGCACTGAGTTTGCCTAGTGAGAGTGAAGACTGACTTTATGGGTTGAGGGTCACTGTCACTAAAATAGCTCCCAGTTAATCACTGACTCATACAATCCAAAATGAAAAACTAATCTACCTAATGCTCCTTCTCTTCAGTACATTAACTTCTTGGTTACAAGGTACCTAAGGGAGTGAGTAGTATATTTATCTTGTTGATGCAAAAAACTTTGTTTTGTTCACAGGAAGAATTATGCATAGAAAATACAGACAACCAGTGAGTCACCACAAATGGGAAAAGGTCACATGAGCTCACAGCAGTAGCTTACGTAAGTGAAAATTTAATACATTAAGTTATTAATATAATGCAGGAATTTCAGAGATTCTTTCTTCCAGAAAGCCCTTGCCCCATATATTTCTTCCACCTTTTATGTTTATATGCTTTTCATGTATTCTTTTAGACTACAACAAAAATACATACACAGAGCAATTGCGATTTTTAGAAAGACATTTCAGGCTACATACCTTTTTTAAAAAAAATAAAATACTAAAACCAGTTCCAAGTTTAGAATGTTTAGACTGAGAAGGGTCAGTTTCTCAGACTACATGTGACCAACGCTTTCCAGTGAAATATTTCAAAATACTGCCTTACAAACTGTGTCTATCACACACGTATGTATACATATTTCTTTCATGCTTCCCGAAATAGGAAGATTCACATCCTGCAGCCAACCCAGTGAGGATGCTGTGTTCCCCATTCATTCAAACCCACAGATCTGTAAGACAACTTGTAGTAGTAGCTCATGCTCTGCCCAACAAGGGACAGTAATTTTATATGAAATTTATGGATTCAGTCCTGACTACATATGAAATCACCATACAGGGATTTAGAAAAGATGAAAGTGACTACATCTTTGTAATAAATGAAGTGTTTAAACTGACTAAGTGTTAAACTACACTAATTAAAATTGCATATGCAAAAGAGGCTTATTTTTAACTAGTAAGCCACAGTCCTTATAAAAGGCTGCTGTAGCAATCACAAAACATTACAAACACTTTCCATGCATAATGTGTATATTTAGCTCTGGTGTAAATCTTGGCAACACAGCCACCTATACTGAAATGGCATATTCCTACCATGGTTACACCAAATTACAGACTTCTAAATGAGCCACATTCCTGACTTTTGACTCTAGTGATTCAATGACCTTCCTGTGCGTGTGCATATCACAGGATACCCAAATCACCTGCTCCAGTAGATGAGAACTAGCAAGCATCCACTGGCACCCCATTTCTACTCACACTGCAGCAGAGACTTCTGTCTTCAGATTCACAGTCTATTTGTTTTGATCACAAATTCGTGCATTAGAGAAAACTCTAATCTTTCTGTAGTATGAATGTAGTATCTCAAAATAACAGGAGAGCTGCTAGTGGAAACAGAACCCATTTTGGGCAGGGGGAAAAAAAGAATAAAGAGTAAAACCTCTCTAGAGGAAAAACGTCCTTGTGACAATACTAACAGCTGCTGTCAGTGCCTTCCTTAAAACATTCTCATTTGAACTGGAGTTTTCAAAGATGCCCCTGGCAACTTTTAGAATGAAGAGCTAAAACAGAACTGCTCCATTAGTGAAAGAAAAAAGGAAAGCAGAAAGTAGAGTCTGAACTGACTCACTGTAATGCAACTGACTGGTTCTTGTCCTCAGTGTTTAATCCTGCTGCATTCCCACTCCTACAGCACACTGGGGGCTCATTACACAACGTACAGCACCCCCAGCACACAGCTGCTGCTGCTCTGAATGGACAGTGCCACTGGTACTTCAGCTACAAGGGATCAAGAATCTGGGGACTCCATCATTTTTATTCCATTGCCATGGCAGGTAGCAGATTTTCAAATGGTGCCAAGCTTGCTCCTCCTGCCCACTGCTCTGTTTCAAGGCCATGACCATCCAACTCCAAAAGTGCTAATCTTGGCACTAGGAAAAAGACTAAATTAAGACCAAGTATCCATGACATTCCAGACAGGACTCAGAGTAACTGCAAGTCTGTCTAGGGTTATGATCTCTGCTTGTAAGATGCTTCTTCCCAAGGTTTCTAAAACCTGGTAAAAATTACCCAAACCCCTCCAATTCACCACTCATGAAAAGCCTTGCCTGTAATATAACAAGGAACCAAAACAAGCCTTCAACAGCATTTAAAGCCACAATGGCAGCCTTCAAACCTACTGTGCTTTTTGACATTATGCACCCTCTTAGGAAAGCAATGCCCTGTATATACACAAGGCAATTCATTATTAATGCACACCGGTATAGGGCAGCAGCGACTGGGCTGTACAGAGCACAGATGAAGGGTTTACTGCATCTTAAACTCCATTCCCTTGAGGTACCTTCTTCTGCCTCCACTCACCCTTCCCTCACACTGACCTGTATATCTCACACAAGCTGCCATCCTTCTGCTCAGATTTCAAATCCCTCTCCTCCGAAAGAAGGTAGGGGCTGAAAGTCTAATCTACTCTTCTCTCAGCTCTCAGGTATTTCCCAACCTTGACAAGAGCTGCTATGAACGATGGTTTTAAGAACGTAATTTGTTGAATTATTTCTTTTCTCAACTACTTAGGAAGATTTTGAGTGGGTTTGTTCAGTTTGAGGGGATGTCTGTGAACAAATCCAACATTCAGTTTTGTCCTAATAGTTATGAAAGTAAAAGGGAACTGAACAAAAAAAAAAAAATTGAATCCCTCAGTTTGATCTTGTTCTGCAATTAAATCAGCCTTTCAGGCAAAACAAGATGCACACAGTGAATTCATAAAATGTTGCTGCAGAAAATGCCTGGTTTTCAGTATCAGTTGATGGATATGTTGTGTTCCACGAAGCAAACTGCTGGGGGAAGAAAGAAAAAGAAAGAAACAGGGAGGGAAGCATAAACAAACATCTTACCTGCAAAAAGACTCCAAAAACTATTTATAAAGAAAGTCTTACACATCTGTAATTTCATTTAGACACCAGAAAACATTTTTCAAGCTAGTTGATTCTGACAGGCAAAACATTTCTTCTGAGTTTATACAGAGGGATCCATTTCCAGCCCCTCATGTACTTTCTGACCCTCAACCAGTAAGCCACTTTCTAAGTTTGTCCAAATACAAGTTTGCCAGCAAAAGCAAAACTTACTGCAATACAAAGATCATTTAATTTAATAAAGACTAACGATCTGAAATGGACACAATCTCAGAGTAGGCAGGTAAAAATGCAAGGTTAGCAGCGCTTACTGAAATTAATTGGCAACTGACTGTTTAATATCTTGGGCACTGACTTACAGGAAAAGAGCTAGGAAAGATTCCAAGAAATGGCCTACTTCATCTTCCAGACCCAACTCTATTTGACTGCCTATGAAAGGTAAATAACTAATTTTAAGAATAAAACAGCCTGAATTTCCCATTACACTTACAAGGAAGGTGGCTAGGGTAAAAAAAAAAAAAAAAAACTGTAAAAAGAAAAGAGGGCAGATAAAATTATTTTATCTGCCAACTTCCACTAGAAACTACAAGCAACCAGTAAAGCAACTCTGACACTGAGACAATAAAGACATGGAAATCTAACGGTAGCTTTTTTCCTAGAAATTTAATTTTGTTTTGCTTAACATTTATTCAATAGAGGTGTCTAACAGACAATTCAATAGGATTCATTCACTCATTCAAAACATAATATGACAGTCAAAGAGCACTAGGTCCTTATCACAGGATGTTCTAAAAACCTCCTGTGATAGTAAGGCATGTTTTTTATGATGAATTAGATTATTAGAGATCCTACACCATGAACAACTCTTGATTTAGAAACAAAAGCATTTAATAAAGTGGCTCTCCAAAAATATAAACAAAAGAAGGGGGAAGGGAGAAGAAATCTTTTTATCTTTCAGCTGACAAGCTGAAGTTTTCCTTTTTGGAAATTTTCCACAATGTGCATCCTCTAAAATGTGCCTTGATATCTGGCATGCAATCATCTTAACATCCTGCAGAGCACAAACAGATCCTGTTCCTCAAATACCATTTTTTAAAATCTATTTATGCATATATACAATAAGATTACAAAAAAACCCTTTAAAGCACTTCAAACACCTTAATCTGTTTTGTTCCCATTAAGATTCCTTTATATGAAAATGATATGCACCCCAATTATTTGCTTCAGTATTAACAATTTTAATCTTAATTTAAATCTCTGCACTGATTATAATATATACTAGTTTCTTTCTACCCTCCATGCCTTCTTCCACCAATCCAGAAGAGCTAAATAAATCCAATGTCATGTCAGAAAAAAACCCCTACCTACCTACAGAAATGTGACAGTAAAAATCTCCATTAGTCACCCACTGGTCTGATCATAATCAGACCTTCTCTCCCACCCTGCTCAGATCACCCCTCTCCCCTTCACCCAGCTCAGTGCCAGCACAAGTCAGCCAGCTTCAGGCATGGCCCTGCTCTCATCCCACCCCATGGAACCTGAAGAATAAGCAAATCTCAGACAAAATAAATCATTGCTGCTTGTACAGCCAAAGGAAGTCAGACTGCTTGGCAGACCATAACACTCAACCCAGACCTTCCCAGTGCCACTACTTTCACTTCAGCACAGAAACAAATACAAAACCATTCACCTTCAGAAATCTTCCTAACACTGAACAGCATCCACCCCACAAGGAAGCACACTCCATGGAACACCAGCCATTTCAGGCTGGCACATGTCCTGTTTTGGAAACAAGCAAGCCACAGGGCTGGCTGTGTATTTACTATTAAAACAGACTATTAAGGCAAATGTAAGGGAGAGAACACATCTTTTGCCAGATATTTAAAGAATATCTTTATATATTTACATCTTTATATATTTATATCCTCCACAGAGAGGAAAAAACTACAAAAAAAAAAAAATCAATTCTGAAAAAGTTATCAAGGACAACCGTGTAGTTCCAGTATGGTGGCTGCAGACACTCAAAGGTGTCCATAACCTGGTCATTCCAAAGGACAGAAAACAACTCCTGAAAGCTCTGATGTTAGTAGCACAGGTCAAAGCTGGAAATTTCCACTTTTATTGGAGCTCCAGTTACTGATTGACAGCAAGTACCAGCACCAGGCTTCACAGATGGTCAGCCAGCAGCAACACTCAAGAAAGCTGGCATGCTCCAGAGAGTGAAGTGCTGTACTGACGATCCAGGGTATGTCTGTTTTCTTCCCAATACTGCCATTAACTTAAAAACCAAGTCACTACATCTGTTTCATTATCTGTAATGTGGAGGGGAGGATTTGTAGTAAAGTTGTTCTGGAATTTTAAAAGACACTACACTTTCTGATGAGTTCTTGGATTAAGTAAAATATCTTGGATTAAGTTAATCTCCCCTCCCCCGTTTTCTGACTTAGACTAGGGAATTTTAAATATCTCATCTAACATCTTTTGTGTTTATTTAAGGGGTGGGAATAATCCCTGTTTCCCTGGGTAAAACTCAAAGAGTGTTTTGAGCTGTCAGAAAGTTTTTGTTTTCCTAAATTTAAGACTACAGTGTTCTCAAACACCTTAACAAACTTTTCATTTTCAAAAGCAAAAGTATCCCCATCTTTTGTGTTTACTTAGCAAAACAGGTTATGATGTATTCAGCACTAAGTTGCTATGACAACAATTTAATAAAATCTTTTCCACAGGAAAAGGATTCTGGAAAGCTATTTTGCTTGCTTTAGACATCTATTTGATTCTCCTCCTTATAACCTTAGTTACTGCAAGCTCTCAAAGAACAGCCTTAGGCAGAAGGCAAAATGAAGAAGTCCTTCCCTTCAGATGATTCCTTTAACTTTGCCAGAAGTTCACTTAATAGGCTTATTCAGTCAGAGCAGCACCACAGAACTATTTTGTCACAAATACCAACTTGATTTTTAACACATTTTCATCGTGCTCCTCCTGCTTTCTTCTGCTGACAGTGCCAGATACTCTCTCCTACTGTGGTGTTCATTCATCACCCCAAAGGGCTCCTACACATGCCAGGAATTCTTCTGAAAGTAGCTCAACAAGGCATTCTCCCTGCACTGAAGCCCTGGCAAGGGAGGGATGGCCCTGGCCTGTCACCTCCAGACAGTGCTGGCTCCCAGCCACTCTCCCCCACTTAATGCCAGCCCCTCGAGCCACCACTCCCCTCCACATCAGCTGAGTGAAGCTGCAAGAAAAAGGGAACTGCAGCTACACAGCAAAGGAGGATGTTATAGAGAAGCTGCACAGAAGGAGTCACACCATAGTAAACTTTTTTATTTTGATGATAACAATAAGCTCATCAGGCTAGCTGACACACATCTCAAGTTTCTCCAAAACTTTGACAAATTCCTCACTCCCTGCCTCAACTGAACATTCTTCATAGAACTCAAATTCCATGAAAAAAAGAAGGCCCTTTAAAATTCATATTTAATTAACATAGCCTTGTTAACATAACCTTGTTACCTGTTTATGTTAACTAACATAAACGAAATGCAAGAATCGAGAACAATCCCAAAGGCAACAACAGAGTACATGGAAAGCTCTGGGGGATGTGTGCTTCTCCATACAGTGGTTGCTCCACACCCACTTTCTCGAATCACCTATGTAACAAAATTTCCTGATAATAGAAAGCAGTTTTAGTATTAATTAACCTGACTGAAAACAAAGAAATTTAGTGCTCAGTGACTCAAATGGCAATATACATCTGCAAGGAAGCAATAAAACAGTAGGTGAAAAATCAATGGTCATTTACAGCAAAACCCACAGGAAGTGTGCCACACATCATGTAGCAGTAATGTAGCTGGAAACCACCTCCAGGAAAAAAAAAACCTCAAGGAATGCTATCTTAGTATTTCTCATATGAGAAGTACCAAAGATACCAAATTAAATTATTTCAAGAATTACATTCAGATAAAAGTAAAGTGCAGATAAAAATAAACAGCTTAGGCATACAGTTTGCCAAAGATGTAAAAAGGTACAAAGGGCCAATATGAAAATTCATCATGGCAGGGCCAGGGAGAACACAGTGACAGGGATACAGTCTTTCAGTTTTGGTGATTTGGTTGGTTTGTTTTGGTTTTAGGGGTTTGTTTGCTTTTTTCTCAGAAGAAATCTACATGGCAAACTGTTGGAAAGCTGCACACAGCTTTCTAATGTGGGCAGACTCTTGAACGATACCTGCAGGCACTTCCTTTTTTGAGCCTGCCCCTCATTCTTGAGCATCAACAGTAACGAGGCAAAAAGCACAGCAAACCTCCAGAGCTAAATGCTGTTTGAGGAAAAGGAGACTTGTCTCAAAGCCTGTAGCTCAAAGAAGCCCCTTTAAGCCACTCCTGTTAGCAAAAGAAGGTGCCTCGCTCTCACTCTGCTCACCACTGATTCTGGCCCCAGGAGTTGTCCCCATTCTTGCACAAACCCATTTGTTGCGTCTGCACTGGGACATATATAGGTTAAAGATAACCCAGCAAAAATACCAATACATGAATCAATTTTTCAAAATTGGATCACTCCCCCATTAGATCCCACCTGGCTGTGCTAGCATTGGTGTCAACACAAAAGGAAGCAGCTGTAAGCAGAGGCAAGACTGCTCCTCCAAGCAGGCACTTTGCTGAGATGCAAGGGCTTGTCAAGCAACAGCCTCTGTTACATTGCTTGAGATCAGTAAAAAGAGGATGTCAGAAAGCCAAACCAGGCACACACCACACCATGCCCAACCTCTGAACTGCAGCACTGAAGTGGTCATGGTAGATTCTTCCCACTTGTCCAGAAAAGGTGCTTTGATGATTTTCATAAACATTGGCACTCCGAGGGCTGGAAGATGGGCAGCTTCCCCTGCTGCAAAAAGGAAACAGTGACTCTGTTCCTGCTTCTACAACAGCAGCAGAGAGAGAAGAAAGTGTTGTTTTCTCCATAAAAAGGATTTAATGTTGAGTAAGTTGACACAACTCAGTAAGTGAAGTCACCTGTCAGTGTTTGCTGACCAAAAGGGTTGGGGTGATCCAAAAGTGGCTATGGTTGAGAAGTCAGTGACCAAAGTAAAATCAAAAATTCAACAGTTTCTTTATTTAAATGACCAATAATAGAGATATCTTAGAGAGGGAGGGGACTTGGATTTAAAGTACCTGTCTTTCCATTAGCCTTTGCTTTTCTTAAGAAAGTTACTTTTTCAAATTACCATTTAAATGTCAAGGTGCTCTGCCTCACTGCACCAACCCTTATGGCATCAAACTATCAATTTAATACAGCTGTAAACAAAAGTAGTTTAAAAAAAAGAGAAAAAAACCACAGTTTCTTCTTTATATTATTAACAGACAAGGGCAAAGTTTTTTTCTTTAAGAAAAAGGCACTAAATGAAAGCCAAACCGATGGCTTCAAATGCTAACTTCCATAATAACACCAAAGTTACAACACAGGGAGAGCTTGTCTGCATGAGACAGTCACATGGCAGGCGTTTACAAATGCAACTTCCAACAAGCATATACCTTAAAGTGAGAATTTGACACGGTCTGATATTTTTTTAGCAGCCATACCATTACATTAGTGTAGTCGGTCCTCAATTACACTCATCAGAGATAAAATATTATTAATTACTACTTCTTACAACTCCTCTGTGCGTTTTTTTATATCAAATATTATTTTATTTATGGATTTATTTTTGCCTGAAGAATAGTTTGCATTTTTTTCATTTTCACTTCAGCTGAAACTTTTAACCTGCAGGCTGTAAGGGGACGAAGCAATTACTTCAGGGAAAATGAAAAAGCAAAAAGTAAACCTTGCCCTCTGTCAGCGTGATGGAAGATGGGAAGACACAAGAGGCTCTCCTCTATCTCCATGTTCTCTGGATTCTGTAAGTCCATGAGGTCTCACTGCACTTGAGGCAGTAGCTGAACTAGAATAATAAGCTGAAGAAACCAGGAGGTTACAGGGCTCCTGAATCTGATCCTGTGAGGCAGCCCTTGCTCCCTGCAGCACACCCAGGCTGCAGCACAGCACGCCCGGAGGCTGAGTAATGCTGCCTCCTCCCTGCACGTGCAGAGCAGGAGGGTGGTGGGGACAAGCACGCCAGGAGCTAGCTTCAGCCTCCCGGTATTTTCAAGGACAGTGACCTCCTACCAAATGCAGCCAGCCCAAGCCTGATAAGGGAGGTGCTCTGTGACATTCTGTCCTGCTGCCTGCCATTATGCCCACCAGTCCATTCCCTTCTGGGCTGGGAAGGCAAGCTTCCTGGCATGCTGGCTCCTACCCCTGCTATGGCAGGTGGGTAGGGAGCTGCTGGCCTCCCCTCCCCTCCCCTCCGGTGCTCTGGCACTTCTCCCTGCCGCCACAGTGCTTTGGACCTGCTCCCACCACTCGTGCCTGGACAGCTCAGCTCCTACAAGCAGCTTTCACTGTTCTGTAACACCTAACAGTATGGTTCTTCACAGGCATAAAACTGCTCAAATGCATCTGTCCATGGGACCGGAGTCATATGCTGTAGTTTTGGATTGCCAAAAAAA
>VZRH01006292.1:1845669-1871803 GCA_013397555.1 Urocynchramus pylzowi
AAAAAAAAAAAAAAAAATCATTTTGGCAGTATTTGTAACAACAAAAAATCTTTCTTAGCCTCAAGCAAGCAGAACTGCTACATGCAGCACCTGCTGTGGTCCAGGTGGAAAGAGCAGCATCATCTTTTTAACATTTAGCTCACTAACAGATAGCGAACATACTTCTCCTTGAGGAGATTTGACTTTTAAAGATTGACTCATTGAAACATGTGATTGACACTTTCAAGCCATTTATTTATAGAAGCATTACTGAAAGTAAAAATCCACTACAGAAATGCACTGTTATGCTAAAACCATAATATAATTTAAGCTAAGCTTACTACTGATTGGCTAGCTGTTAAACTTACACCTACTGAAATAAAAATAGCCAGTCCAGAAAAATAGTAGCAAAAGCCTGAATTTATTAGCAGTACATTAAGTGTTATACAAGACAAGTTCTCTGTGCCAGAAACTGCTGTCTCACAGGAAAATACTCAGTGCTATTAAGACACCCAAAGAGCTGATTTATGGCTCATTTACATTACAAAGGTTTTCCAGCACAAAGACAATTATTTCCCTCCTCCCCAAATTCCTAACCACTCCTGCTGCTCTCCTTGGGATTTTCTCTCACATAAATCAACAGGAGGAATCCCACAGATCTCAGTGGAATAACACGAGAGACTTAAAGCATAGGTAACATACATCTTCCTATTTCTAGGAAATACTCCTTGCTCAGACTACAGAGTAGGACAGAAAAAAACCACCAAAAACCTACACTTAGAACTCACCTCCACATAATCAGATTGGCAGGCGCAGGGTGGGGTGGAAGAAATCCCTTCCAAACACAGTCTGGAAGCTGGATTAACACTGAGGGCATGAGAGTTTACCATGGGGAGCCTAAGGCCACCAGGAACATGCACGCAGCCTCTTACCCTGTTCAAAGCCCCAAAGCAGAGGCAAAAACAGCAGAGCAGCAAAAACTACAGAACATGCATCTAGTAGTTCAGATACAGTGCAAGCAGACAGGTATCCAGTGTACCCACAGTATTTCCTCTCTTACCAACAGAATTCCCTTAGGTAGCTACATAGTGCTTTCCAGTCTCTCAGACAGAGGGGGAAAACTGCCCCTTTCCAAAAGCATGTTCCTGCAGGTATCATTCATACCCTTCCCCTTAAACATGCAGCACCCTTAGCAGAAATACATAATGTAGCATGGCACATGGCACAACCATACAGGCAAAAGCCTCAAATGATGGCAGATACAAAGGCAGGCAATTTTATTTGTGAGCCAGAAACACCTTCCCTGAGGGTGCACGTCTAACTTCTTATCAACCTCTGTTTTCTTCAAGCCAGCAAACCCTAACATAACTCACAATGCCAACTGTTCTCCTCAAAATACTGTACAGCCCACTCCCTACTACCCGTGGTACAAAGCACAGGAGAGCTGACCAGGACTGCTGCCAAAAGGAGGTAAGACAGTTGCTATTTCTCAGAGCATGAGCACAAGGTGATTAACAGCACCACTAAAAAGTCAGTACCATCAGGCATCTCTTTAGGTGGCTGCTTCTGGACGGCGCCTTCACGCTGGAGCAGCTCAGTGACAACAGCTCTGTCATCCCTAAGAGACATGGTAAACCAGAAGGCTGAGTGTGACCATCTCCTTTCACAGCATCACTTTAAAATGCACCATGCAACCACACTTCTGCCAAGTACTATGCTGTATTTCCACCAGTGTTTAAACTAGACTGAATTTTAAAACAGTTCACTGGGGTTAAGCAGAATTTTATGCAGTAGATACATGAAGGCCTAAGAACAGAGCACCTGGGAAGCTGAAAGGACAAGACTGTATCTGCAGACACTACAGAAACAGTGCAATTTAAAAATGTAATTATATCAGATACAGTAAGAATATCTCACCTATCCAGAAAGCCACCTTGGGAAGCCTACAAATTTCAAAATTTTTAAGATATGTCTTTAAATCCCTCCAAGAGCAAAAAAGTAAATGGCATGGCCCACCAAGAATGTCCAGCACACCCCTCAGTGCCTGGCATTCCCAGCTTTTGGCTGCAGGGAAGGGAAGTAGAGGAAGACAAATTACATTGCAACTATGTTAATAGCCACTCTTATCCAAACTGCACAGGTGTCTACATCAAAAGGCCCATCATGTAACTATGTTCTATAAAGAAGACTAAATTAATTTCTTTTTAAAGGCTGATAAGAGACACCCAAAGGTCCCTTTGGGAAAAGCAAATTTAAAGTCATTGCATGCTTCTGTCTAACAATCCAACCTTACAAGAATCTTGCAAGGTGAAAAATTGTCAAATTACTGGTGTGACACAGTACATTTGAAGACTAACTAAACTCTTTTCTCTGCCTAGTCTCCTCTCAAAGAAATCAAGAACATCACAAAACTCCACCTTTCTTCTCTGTCCTAAAAAAAGCCTGTTCATACAGAGGCCACACTGTTGCCCAAGTCTCACTTCACATGCAGGGGGAAGTGAATGGGTGAGGAGGTTAACCATGCTTCCGGCCTTACACAAGCTTTGTATCTCCATAAACAGCATTTTTGGTACTGGGAAGTTTTAAAGAAGCCTGAGGAAAGCCTCAGGGCCCCATTAAATACTTCCACTAATTCTGTTACCAGTAACAAAATTCTTCTTCAATCCTGAATGACTCCACTACTCTTGAGGATGAAAGTGCTGGAAAGAACCAAGACTGCAGAACCCACGATCGTTTTTATGTTTCCCAGAGGAAGCACTCACATTGGGAATAATTCTGTAATTTAAAGACTAAACAGAAAATGGTGATTCATGCCCTTTTGCTGAATTCTATCCTGCACCACAGAATTACAAGACTGCTAACACAGAAACCTCGGAATCCAAAAAGCAACTCCAATGTGAGATGAGGAAACAGTTCCCATGATAAGCAGCTGTTCAACTTTTCCCAGGCAACACTTCAGAAAAAGCAGGTTCAATTTCCCTCCCAACTCTCATTCTCCAGATTTACACCTATGATAAAAAGAAAACTTTATATATACACACACACACTAAAAAGTTTGTAAGCAATGAATAGCAAGTGTCTCTCAAGCATCTGAAGGACCTGACCAACCTCCCAAAGCTCCACCCAACAGGTCCCAGGGATGCTGTCAGTGAAATTCTAGACATTTTTCAACATCTTACACTATAATATTTGCAAAGGGCAGCTAAAATACTGATCTACAGCACAGAAGACAGCAAGTTTGCTAAAAACTTTGAAACCACTCAAGCATAAGTACCTGGAAGGTAAATCATAACACTGTATGTTTCAGAAAATATTTTATGGTTTTTTTTCAGCTATCCACCATAGCAAATCAACTATCCTGCACACACACACCCCCTAAATAAAAGAACAAATAATAACCACTGCACCACTGCATAAATCTGAAGCAGTGATATATTCACCCTTCTCTTACAAAACAGAATGCCTCAGGCATACGTGATATTGCCTGAAACAATATGAATAAAATGCAATATTGTTATTCAGTTTCAGTAACTCGATTATGAGGTAATGTTTATATATCTGGAAGCAGAGTTAAGATATTTTCATTGTACAGATGAACTGAAATGATGTATTATTTCCTAGAGCCATTTAAAAATATTTAAGCATCTCCAGGGTCTTGGCTTGACTATTCTTCACACCCAAGATAAACCTCCATGACGGCTTGTTTTAAAAACAATGTGTGGAAAACTTTTCCTCAAAAAAGCAAAAAATAAAATATGGGTGCTACAGGAAACCTGAATAAACATCAAAACATTGGTTCAGCAGAATTAGAACAATTGCAAGGAGGCAACTGTGGAGGAATAGTGAGCTGAGGAGCACCCAACACTTGAAGTCTGTTACACAGATATAATGAGTCTGGCCAAGAAGAACTGCACCTAACAGAAAAAACTTATGAGAAGGTCTCCCATACATGAGATGCCCTCAAGGAAGTATCTCTGTGCATATATATCTTATCTAGGTTTTCCTCTGTCCTAGCCACCACTGATGCCCTTTTTCCACACAGTTCCTCTGTGCTTACTGCGTTTTTATTTCATATCTCACTGTGTCTTAATAGCCACAGCAATAAAAAATATGAAGTGCACAATTACTGAATATGGGAATAAAACATATTCCCATATGAAGAAGACAGGAAAAGTCCAAATTCATATTCCCATATGAAGAAGACAGGAAAAGTCCAAATGAGATGCTTACAAATCTGACAGCTTGCAATATGCAAAAGACTGACCAAGGGAACGACCACAGTGTGTCAGACCAAGGGTCTGTGCAAGCCAGCATCCTGCCTCCAACAGCTGCCAAGAGCAAGGATCAGGGAAAAAACCATAACAACATGACAATCACACACAATGCCTTCCCCAGCTAAGCTTTCCAGAATCTAGCTGTTTACAGCTTAGTAGTTATGCATCAATGATTCCTACTGTTGGAATTGTTGTGAATACTTAAAAGGAAAGCTATGGATAGGTCATAACCAGCTATGGGACTGAAAAGCTGTACACCATTTGTTGTATGGTTTTATTTAATTTTAAGTATTAAAAATAATTAAAAGGAAAAAAAGCTGTAAATTGGACCTGGTAACAAGTAAACAACAACTGCAGTAAACACTTATATTTATCTTCTTTAAATCTTGGGTTTAATGTATAAACCTTCATCTGTATGGATGTAAATTTAGGCATCTAAGCCAAGAACCTAAAATGAACTTAAAATGTGCTGTGAGTTACTTTATTTCCCTTAGATATTGGCATCATAAGGAAACAGAAGGTGAGAATCAAGTTATACAACTGGCTTCAGGTTCTGAAAAAGTATGAAAAACCTGGAGCTGAAGGGAGTCTCTGCTTACTGGGATGGCCTTTGGAGACATTTATGTGGTTTTCTCAACAGAATGATGGTAGCAAGACCAATGTCAATTCAAACACAAAGGCACCCAAATCCCAGTGAGAATATTTTCCCTAATACAAGTGCTCTTCATTTTTGGCTTCAGAAATCCACCCTTAAGTGGTGATTAGAAAGAAACTGAAAACTAAAATTCGTAATTCCCCTGGAAACTATTAAGAAATCATTCAACATAAGTATGGTTTTTACATTTCATCTCTACACAGACTGTTCAGATTAAGTCACCACATGTTGAAGACATAACAATTAATAAAATTAATGTAGTATTTTGGTCAACTTGTTGAAAAGCAGCATTTTTTTCAAATAAAGTGCACTTATTTCTTTTCCCTAAGACAGCAGCAGACAGCTACTTGACATAGGATTGTACAAAGCATGGAAAATTCTCAGTAACTTGCTGTGATGAATGCTGAGACCCAGAAAATTTGAACCTGAAAGAGCCCCTTTTCTCATTCTTTCAAAAAGTATCACATAATAGCACATGCAAAATATATCCAGCAGCACACAACAGCATATGCAAACCAATTCCACTTTCAAGCTGTACATTCAGCCTTCCAGACTACCAACTTACATCCAAGACAATTCTTCCCATGTGATACACAACACTCATTCTGGTAGTTTCTTTAGAAATTAAGTTAAAAATTTAATGGCTACTCATTTTATGAGGTTATGTACCCATGAACTCAAGCCTACACAATGGCCAAGGGAAAACAAGGCTCTACATTCTGTGAGAGGGAAGATGCACAGGCAGAGGAAAATAGGTTTTATCGGGGTCCATGGGCACATAATCACAATAAAAAGCACCAAATGTCACAGTGGAGTCAATATATACAGTTGTGCCACTGTACACCCATTACACTGTGCCATCTATTTTTGGGCTAGCTGAATACCAGCACAGATACCGGTCCATTTGGGAGCCAGTGACACAGAAGGCAACAGAAAAGCCTAAAAACATGGCTGGGAAAATAAGGCAAGAAAAGTTAACTACACAGAATAGTCTTTAAGTAGGAGTAACAGTTAAATAAGGACCTATTGCATAAGAGAAATTTATGCTCATGTTACTCTTCTACTTTCACTTCTTGCCTGTTAAACTCCTACGAGCTGTAACATTTTATCTACACAAGGAATCTAAATCACTCTTTAAAAAGTTTTGAAGACATTTCTATTTTGTTTGAAAAAAATAATGTTTTCTGTTTCCTGACAACCAAGGCAAGAAATAAGCCCTTTAACACAAAACACAGTGGGTAAAATTGCATTTGGTACGAAGCAAAAATGGATGGGGAAAGTTTTATTTCAGCTTCACTTGCCACAGGGAGGAGGGAAGACCTGGGAAAACAGAGGCACTATATCTGTAGTGGAAAAATATGATGGCTGAGTGGGTGTCTTCAATAGAGCAATTTCAAATATTTTAAAGGACAAATGTGTAAACAATACTAAATTTGGGGGACAGAGATGCAGACAATTTCATGTTCATCTTGATCTTGCAATTCAGGAGCTGGTTTGTCAGCATATATTTTGGGATTCTTAAGCTTCCCTTCCAAGAATTGCAAGCACAACCACTCTGACACTGAGCACCACCTCTAGCTAGCTAAGAAAAAGCTGGCTAAACCATATCATCTTTGTAAATAAAAGCAATGTTTTTTCTATCATTTTTATAATTTGGAATTTATGATTGGTGATTTCGAAGAAAAAAGTGCTTTCCTAATAACTTGTCTTTGTTAATTTAGCAAGCCTTTAATCATCTCTGAGCTCTGATGTACAAGAACAGCCAAGGCCTGCAAACTATATAAAGAAAAAAGATGCAAGCTGGGAGGGAAAGAGACAGGTAACCTCCCCAAAGTTACACAGCAGCTGAGTGCTAATACTATGAATTGATTTCCCATCTTTTTGAACCTTGCTCAATATCCTATGCCCATACAAGACATGCTGCCCCAGTGAATTTTTAAAAGAGAACACTCACAAGATGACAGAGGAAAGCAGATTAAATACAATTGTCAAGGACCTTCCTGAAAGCCTCTTGAGGATTTCCACTTGTTTATCAGACAGCACTTAGAAAGAACACAGAACACAGATTCTCAACACTAAAGCATCTTACTCAGACATCCTTCTCAAAGCCTGAGTCTTCTTTAACACAAAATTTCTTGTTCCTTAGTACAACCTCTTTAGCTACTTCTGCTTTATCCTTCATAATGCCTCCTCTGTTATAGGTGCCACTATCCATTTCCCCTTCTCAGAATCCCAAACTGCAACATTCTGCCAACATCAACATAACTGCATTTCTCCAAATAGAAAGCAAGTCACCAGACATTAACACATGACCAAAACTTCCTCCAGTCTTTAGCCACCATTACATAGAACCTGAATAGCAACAAAGCAGCAGCAGCTTTTCCCCACACTACTTCTAAATGTTGTGACAGGCGTGTCTCTAGATCTAGTCTGTAATGCACTAAGACTACAGTTATTTAGTACTGAGTGGAGATGGGATACAATTCTCCTATTCAACAGAACAGAAAACATCCTTGAGGCTTTTAAACCTATTTCCTATCCCCTCCCAAGTGAGCTTTGGTTCTGCTGGTACATCAGAGCTCAGAGATGATTACAGACTTGCTAAATTAACAAAGACATGTTATTAGGAAAGTAACATCATTTATTTCTTAAAAACCATGAATTACACATGATAAAAATGATTGAAAAAACATTGCTTTTATTTACAAAGATGATATGGTTTAGCCAGGTTATTCTTTCTTAGATAGCCTTACCCTATGAGATAATATTACTAAATCTGTGCTTTATTTGAAAACAAATAAACTTCATATTTAGACACACATATGTTTCAGATATGCTTGTTCTTATCAACACTGTCCAGGAACTTGATGCCAGAAGCTCAAATGCAGTGCAATTTGCAACTGAATACCCAAGAATAGCTTAACATTACAAATTAAAATTATAATTCAAGTATCTGCTACTACTCCAAAGAAAAAATCACCACTTAAACATCAAGGATACTGCAAGGAAAGCACTTTCTGGATACATACTGCAGCACAGGTTTCATTTTTACACATACTTGAAAAATCACAAAGCCTTGTCAAGAAGGCAGAATAAGGAGTTCTGTATTTTAATCAACATTGAAATAAGCCCTGTAAGCTTACCGAGCAAAATAGCCTTGTCGCCGTTCCTTCTTCTCCTCCTTGGTCTCCATTATTTCCAGTCAGATGGGCGAGGTGAGCAGCCAAGCCTGATGCTCCTTTTCCCGTCAGTACCTCATAACCAGGCAGAGTCTCCTGCATGTAACAGTTAAAAACAGGAAGTTCATAAATCAACATGTCACCAGCACCTACAAAGCCCAACAGGTTGTGGAAATACAACTGACCCGGTGACAAAGCAGAGTAAAACTTTAACCAGTGTTTGCCATGAAGTGTCCATTTTGTATACAATGAGACAAACCAATAAATGCATTCAGGCCAGTTTCTCAGCAGTGGAAGAGACATTTTCCAAAGCAGGTAACCCAAAGGGCAGCATCAAGTTTTAAAACTCTGGAAAGATTTAACTACTTTCATGTTTATACCAAAACATCTTCCAGGTCTCGTGTATTTCCTAGACAGGCAGATCAAGAGAAGCTTTGGAAATATACAGTATGAACAGAATAACCAGAAAGACACACACAGTGCTTACTTTGAATTTAAATTTTAAATTACAGAAAGTACTGTAAGACTGTGAGAGATCTGAAAGTTTTAAAAACAATGTAAAAGAAAAAAGAGTGATCTACATTCTGTACAAGGTTTGACTTTGTGACCAATATACAAGCTCAAACAACCATGCAGAGAGAAACAAGATGGACCTCTGGCTCTCCCAATGAAGTGTAATCACCTTGAAATAGGTAGGACTAGGGAAGGTTATCTAGGTTATGTGAAAAGTTTAAAAAAAAAAAAAAAAAAAGCTAGACCAGTAACATTTTCTTGGCTTTTGACAAGAAAATCACCACCTCTTGGCGGAATGCTGCACCAAGGCCCTTGGAAAACAGAAGCTGAGAATTTCCGAACTGCTTTATAATTACTGTAATTAACAACATGCCACGTAAACTGCTGCCCAAGATCCCTGCCAAGGTGTTTTATCATTTTCCTCTCCTCAACATCCATTTAACCTGCCCTGATGGCTTGTTCACATGCACAAAGTAAGTTAACTTTAGAAGTTTTTATCAGTATTACAGAATAAACTCAAACCAGAAGTTACTACTAAACATTTTAGTCTAATGGGCTGTATAACAAAGAAATGGAAGCCACATAAATTATGATTCATAGCAAAAGAAAAAATCCTCTGGGACCTAATCAGTTTCCATTATTTTCCCCTGCATTAAAAGATCACAAGCTACAAACTGCCAGATGCCAACAAAAGAGATGATGCAGCAAAGACAGACTAATCTACTTGAAAAGCCCAAGAACAAATCATGCTAGAGTCTACTAGAAATACTTGCCACAATTTTCTCTCCTTATTGATGGATGATTAGTCCACAGCATATGAAGCCTATTGCTTCAAAATGCACTTTTTCTAACTCATTAGTTTTGAATTCATCCAGTGCATCAGAAAGAATCAAATTGCTCTCATTTTTACACATCAGGTAGTCTTACAGTAATGGGTACTCTTTAAATGGCAAATTCTGACATCTTAAGCTTTATGAAGAGAATACTATTTTCCTATAATACCTTTGCAAGGCTACCACATGATGCAGGACACAGGTGGACACTAAAACCTACATGACAGAAGCATAACAGCAGCATTAAAACAAACTGGCCTGGTCAGGTGTTCAGTCTGTATGAAGACACCACATATTTCCTGAGAATTCTGATGCATCTCTATCTTTCCTGTTGGGGAAGGTTCTTAGATCTTCAGAGGATCAGAACTGGTGGCTTCATTAGCACTGCCTTTAGTGTTACAG
Source organism: Urocynchramus pylzowi (assembly GCA_013397555.1). Taxonomy (NCBI): domain Eukaryota; kingdom Metazoa; phylum Chordata; class Aves; order Passeriformes; family Fringillidae; genus Urocynchramus; species Urocynchramus pylzowi. The sequence goes on from VZRH01006292.1 coordinate 1,855,505, forward strand.
GAAGTCTTCCAAAGAGTACAACTACAATCTCTGCTGTGAATTACAAAGAAAGAGGAACCACTTTTCCCCCTTCACCTGCTTTGCCTTCACTACACTGTGATGTGCCATGAGGGCACTGACAGGCCAGAGCTGAGTCTCACACTGACACCAAGAACTATGAACCCCAAAGCATCAATATAGTGTTAAACCCATGACCACAAGGACAGCAGGACCTGTGAGAATGAGAAGAGGGAAGAGTCCTTCAACTCACTGAAACAAGATCAGATGGGATGAACAGAGGGAAGAGAGACCTGTCCTCACTGCCTAATCCCATGCAAGGATCAGTGGTATGCTCTTTCCATTCCTCTCCCATGGTCTGACATCCCCAGCCAGGGAAATAACTGCCCAACTCCAGGCTGGCAGGTGAAGAGAGCACTACTACCCAGGGAGCCAGGAGGAGAAACCCCTGCCAGGCCCAGTGCCAGAGCAGCCACCTCCTGATTCAGCAAAAAGGGGCACAAAAAAGGAGAGAGGAGGTTAAGCCTGGACCTAACCACAGATGCTGCAGGAGTGCCAGCACCAAACCAGTGAGGCACTGCTCTCAGCTCCCCAGTGTGAGGTTTGCTGTTTGCTCTCATCAGTGCTAAACAAAGCCAGCAATGCCAACACGGGCATGGAGCCTGTTCTTCTCATATCAAATAAATCCAACTCCAAGTCTTTTCACATGGTGAGGAGGAATAAATCCAGAATTTAAAAAAAATTAAATAATTGTATTCATAACAGATGGGCACTCAGAAAATTGGAATGTTATCCACAGACCAGACACAGAAAAATCATTCCAGGCAATTTTTTTTTCATTCACTAATAAAAATACACAGCAATACAATATCCAGTCACCAACTAAAGTAAATTTTTATAATAGCGTAATTTAATGTCAGATCCCACTCTATTGACCTAAAACTTACTTAGTTTACCTTCTTAGAAGAAACACCACTGTTGTTCTAGAAAGGCATATTAAATTCTGAAAATTATACTTTGAAAACAGTACTATAAATAGCAAAATTATTAGGAATGCTGACTTCTTAACTTCTGAGTTTACTTGTGTTGTTGGGAATTTTGCACTAGTTGCCTAAAGGGAAAAAAAAGAGAAAACCCAATAGCTAGGAGGAACATAGCACAGCCTGCAGTAATTGCTACAGAAAACTAGTATTCAGTATTTCTGAGAAGATCTTTTCAATTTTAGTTTTTTTAAGTAGTAACAGCACAAAAGTCACATTTACTTTACAGGATGTCACGGACAATTTAAAGTTACATCAAAAAAGGTAAACCTACTCCACACTTCTCCCCTGTTTATCCTTTGATATTTTACAAGAAAAAAAAAATCAAGTTATTCTTCATCACCTGCTTAAAATGTTATTAAGACTATATGATTAAATTGAATCTTGGTTTCCAGGCAGCTCCTTTCTGGTACAGATGAATACTGAATCAGCAGACTATTAAAAATGTACATATTTGGGGGATATTTATATGCTGAGAAACAGACAACTTACTCATATATCATGAGTTCAGTCCAAACTCAAAGGATGATAAAGCTGATTTTACATATATTTCAGGCTCAGTTTAACCTTTTCTACACACTGAAACAGAATTAGACTGTGAAAAGCTTCTATTACATGTCTACAGCAGTGTTAATTCTTTAATTAGACATTTTCAAGGCAAACCAAACAATGCATTTCAGTAAGGAGCCTGTTAAAAATTTTCCACTCTTCAAAATTAGCCAGTGTCAGCACCTGATAATTATATAAAGAAAAGAACAAAATATATAGACATACACTGTTCTTCCTTAATTTAGCCCTAATGTTCTGGATATTTTAATTTATATTTACTCATTTCTGGATACTTGCTTTGTCTACACTAGATAGTGTTGCTGCCAGGGAGTTCTGAGGATGTTACTGAAAATTTTTAATTAGGATGGAAATACTCCAACAAGGCCAAAAAAATAATATTTTTTTTTTTCATATTATAATCACAGGAATGGACTGAACTCCTGACCATGGATATACACACCACTTATACTGTCACCACATTCTCAAGACCTCCAGAACCTGCTTCCAGGTCCTGCTGTCCTCCCTGCAACCTGGCACCGCAGGACAGCAGCCTCCTGCACTGGTACATTCAAAGCAGCAGCAGAAGATGCTCTAAGTGCAGGGATAAAAAATGGAACAGAAGATTAAAAATAACTTAGTGTGTGAACAGAGCACCCTTTAAAGACTGATAAATTTACCAATTTTTCAAAATTTTTTTTTCTCCCTTTTCCTTCCCTTCTCATGCAAGAAGAATAATGTGCCTTGCTACTTGCAGTTTAAGTAGTTCACATTTCCATGAAACAAGAAAAAGTCCTGCTTGCTGTGCTCAGGAGTAAGCACCCAGAAATCCTGTCTGCTGGCCCTAAAACATCAGCAAGCAATCCTTTAGTTGTGGGCATTACTTTCCAAAACCATGCACGTGAACAACAGTACATCCAACAGCACAGCAATGCAGAAGCCAATGAAGCATCTGATTATTTTTAGGACAGTGGACTTGATAGCTTTTCTCTGGCCATCTGTGCCCACTGCAAGTCCTGGAAAAACATACAGAGAAAAAGAAACATTCAAGATCATGCAGTTCTCTAAACATATTTTTCATGATCCTGTAGAGTCAATATCTCTCAACCCCTCATGAGGTAGGAAAATTATGTAATTCCTTGCTTTGCAAATGGGGAGCTGAACTGTAAGAATTACCACGTGATCAAATGAGAGGGGAAGAGCAATGTGTGCAAGTATCCTCCCAGTAGCTTTAATCCAACCTCAACAATGAGAACACGGGAGGAGATTACTTTGACATGGAGACAGTTATTATTTTCTGTAAAATTTAAATTGACTAGCTTTGGAAACCAATAGCACAGTCCCGGTTTTATCTGGCTCTGTGGGCATATACATAAGAATCATAGCTCAGATCCACAAAAGAAAATAAAAAGCCTAACTCTAACTCCTCTGAAGATCAAGGCTCACTCAGCCCCTTCAGAAAGGAGCAAGTATGTAAAAAAAGCAATTAACTGACTTCAGGAAAACCAAGTCAAGGGTAGTGTATTTCATAACTTACAGGAATAATGCAAGAGACAGTGGCAATAATCACAGTGTGAACAACAAGCAGGGAAGGTCTACACACAAATTTTCCAGTTCGGAAGGCAGAGCAGATGAAGGAACAAGACTCCCAGTGAGACAGCCAAGCAGATGTGGCCACAGCAAGGATGCAACAGGGAGACCCCACTGTGCTGAGGGAACAGGATGCTGCCCAGACACACCACGTAGCTCTCATCTGCTCTCTGGCACAGTGTCCCACACAACAGTAATTTTTTATTTTTGCTTCTCTATTATACCTCTGCCCCTGAGATTACAAACACCACACACATCTGTTCACAGCACTACACGCTTCCTATCACCTGCTGGAACACCAACATTCAAAACTGGTCATATTCAGGCACGAAGCATTACTAATGATTTGTCTTAGGTCTGCAACTCTGCTACAGTGTGTCTTCTTCTGACTAACAGGTCTTCTGGGTACATGTGCCACTTCTGACCCCTAAAAGATGCAGCACGAGAGATGACAAGGGTTACACCAATAAGCCACTACTAAGACAAAAAAAAAGAAAAGATATGTTTGTAATACTTCAAGAGCAATATTAAAAATATCTCTCCAGTTGAAGAGTAAGAAATTGTAGAACAAATCACAGACAGAAGGGAAGGAGTTTCAGTGTATTAGATCTGAAATTGAACCCCTGGGGGTTGCTAGTTGTACCTCTGATGAGCCCAAAGCAGTTACCAGAGCACTGTGCAGATGCAAGTAAAAACACACCATCTTTAAACATAAGGCAACAGAAACAGTTTAACATGAAGAGGAGACGTTTTAATTTGCTACTGGTCATATAAATGCTTATTATTAAGCTTCACAAGCCAAAACACTAATAATAACTCTTGCATTCATTTCCATAGACCTCCCATTTTTAAAACCAGGAAAATGAATGCACACTTGCACTTTATGAGATATGCTAAACGTGGCAGCATTTCATTAAAGCATCACTGACTGGACTAAGCAGGCTGAGTTCTACTGCTTTTAGGTTCCGCTTGTATATGTTACTTGGTGTAATAGAAAAGATTCTGTATAAACACTACAGCATCTCAAGATGAAATGTAACAGAAATGCACAGCCAGCAAAGAGGAGAGTAAGCTACAATTTTTTTAGTCTTGGCTTTAGGCAGAATGACCTATGAAAAAGTGAGATTGGAAGCTTTCAGAAAAGTACCTAGCACAAGGAGTAAAACACAGCACCAAATTAATACATTCAATACAATGGACAAAAGAATGTTCATTCTAAAGCTATCTGAAGTATGGAATTATTTTGATACAATTATATAGTTACATTATAGTTATGATGTATGGTGTACTGTTAATTCTAAAACACTAATAAGCTCTATAAAGAAGTTCCAGTCCATTACACATAACCGGAGGGCACTAAACTAACCCAGGAGAGCTACTCCACCTGAGGTTCACTCAACCCTTGCTCAGGTGAATAGCCCTTCTTTATGCCTTTCATCTTTGAAGCATTATGTCTGCCATGTTTCTTGTGACAAGGGTGTGTATTAAAATGCACAAAAAATAAAAATACAAAAAATAAGAGACAGAAAAATAAGTGTGTAAGCAGAAGCAATTTCTAGACTTCTTGATCAGATTAGAACAGTCACAATTTCTGTGTCCCCAAATAGAGAGAAACAAAAAGATTCAATGTGGCTATTTGCATGCTGTGGGCTCTTAAGGACAGTGAAGATAAGATCTGGAGATAAGACAGGCAAAGAAAACAAACACCCTCGCTCTTGAGGAACAGGGTAGAATGTTTAGGAGGTTATTATCCCCCCTACAGTGGTGTAGTAAACTAAAAGTTCAAGCATTTTCATTCTCTACTAATGAAGAAGATGCTAAGCTTAGATTACCTTCAGTGCCCCTATTGGATTTCCAACAATCTGTCCACAGGAACAAAGTCCAAAATAAATGACAATTAAAATAAATGACAAACAATGTAGCAGAAACATTTCTGATTCGGAAACAGAACAATAACAAAACTTGATTCAGCTCCAAAGAATTCTCCAGACAAATTATTCCTGTCTTACTCGGGAAGAGGCTTTAACCCACTAACTCAGGAGGCGATGTTTCACACAGAGCAAGAGGAAACAAACACGCTACCAGGAATTCCACACCACCAGTCATGTTGCCACAAGACAAAAACATCGAGATTTAATCTTCCCTCACTGGCAGCTGACCATCACCAGCTGCATCTTCCATACAGAACAATGCATTTTACTGTTTAACTCAGCTTCAGGTGCTAGACAGAAACACGTTACAAAACACAGTATAAACTATTAACAGGCAGAGTGCTATGCTATTCCAAATGTTACAGTGCAGTGCTGCTGGAAATCAGGCCACCTGGGAAGATTTTCATTTTTAGGTCAACAAGAACATTGCTATAGATGTTTTAAAATAATTAGTACCTTCATCTTGCTGTATCTCCTGTTTCAACCTACCCAAATTCAATTAAACATCAAGTCCAAGCCCTCTAACCCTGCAGCTTTTCATACTCACATGGTACAGGTATACATATTGTTGCCCTCTACAACTACTGGAAAGAAAGAGGTGGGGAGGTGGCAGTCAGACTCTTCTCTCAGGCAACTAGTAACAGGACACAAGGAAAGGACTTAAACTGTGCCAGTAGATATTAGGAAGATATTAGGAAATATTTCTCCGCTAGAATAGTGGTTAAGGATTGGATTGTACTCCCCAAGGAAGCAGTGGAGTCACCATTCCTGGAAGTGTTCAAAAACTGAGCATACATAGCACTTTACAATATGGATTTGGTCAGAGATTGGGTATGATGATCTTAGAGGTCTTTTCCAACCTTAACAACTCTGTGATGATGTGAACCATAGAAGGATGAGATTTACCACACCCAGAGAGGGTAAGATGGATATCACTGTTCCCTTACCTCTGCCTGGAGCATGTAGGCATATACACAAAAGACCTTTCATGCATGTGTTCCCCAGCATTCAACTAAAACACCAAGCATTTGCAGTTTTCTAAAATAGCAAAAACTGCTGAACATTCAACATATCAACTAGCATTTAGACAATCCCATTAGCAGTACCTTGCTGTTTTGTTAGTTGTCACTATCATGTTCCTTGCTCATAACAACTAATTTAATTAACTGTTTAGTATTTCAAAGAAAGCATTGCACCTTATCTGTTTTGATAAGGTCAAGAAAGATACATCATCAGCAAACACATCACACCCAGACCAAATTAATTACAGGTTCTCTACCAGGTTTATAAGGGCCATGATCAAGTCCTCCTTAGATTCCCCTATTCCCATACTCAAAATGCTGCTAAAGGCCACTGAATCCACAGTGTCACACACTGCAAGCCTGGCCACACTCCAGAGTTGCTTCTATGATATTAGCTTACACAGGCCACAGAGCAGGATTTGCACTGGCAAAACAGCAGCATCACAGCAGACAGATGAACAGCAAATATCCTTTGGTGATTAAGGCGACCCCGACCAGTCAAAATGCCAAGCCAAAGAATCTGGGCTTTCCCTTGTCTCAGGATATTAGAATCTGTCAATGGAGCAAGCAGCTGCCAGTTTCAATTACTATTGCCCTTTGCCTTTCTCCCTTTTGCCCACTTCAGCTGCTTGATAACACTCCTCCACCCAAAATTACCACACCGATGACTCGCAGCAGCAGACTCAGCAGAAGTGGCTCTGTATCTGCATTTCAGTTTATATCCCACCACGCCAGCTCACACCCCCTTCCAGCAGGCTTTGCTGCACACTGCTGAATTACAAGCACACCCTCACATCAGACAGACCTGTGGCAGAAAGCTTGGGCAGAAAACCATCAGTGTGACTGCCTGAGCAGCAGCTCTGTTCTATCGGCATTAGCAAGCACACACGTGGAAAGATGAGTGCCAGCATTCATGGGATGACAAACAGACTACATAAGACAATCACTTGACCTCAGCTTCACATAAAACTTGCTCTCTTCTCAGCTCTTTTCTCACCAACACAAAAAAGGCATTTATATGAAATGTAAATAAAGCTGAGGTAGAGCAGAAAGAGACTGGTGTTTCAAGATTCTTAAATCACAAAGATGCTGCTTGATGCTTGGCACAAATATCTATATTGTCAATCACAGGTATCATTAACCACCTTTTGTTTACAATTATTAATTAGTTTGGTGCCAAAGGTTTATATTAAATATTCCCATTGTACTCAATGAGACTTGATTAACATGTTCTTAATGTTTTACAGGACAAGGCCAGGCAACAAGAAACCCATGACAAATAAATCCACTAGTCTAACAGAAAGCACTAGAAATGGTCAGTTTTTTACATCAAGCACATTTCCAGCAATATACAAAATCATGCTGTGAAAATTATTGGAAACGTCTCTTTAAAAAATATCCCCTCATTTTCAGGAGTTTAGAAAAAAAACTTCAAATCAACAGAACCTCAAATCAACCCAGAGACACTACACTGTGAAAGATAAGTATTAAAATACTTAGTTACTTTAAAAAAGCAACCAGACACAAGAGCTACTTGAAGGTAAAATTATTATTTTTAAGTTTCAGCTCAACACCTCTTTTTATAACTGACCCTGATTCATGCGAATTCCAGGTCATCGCTTCTTCTCTATCATCTACCTCCCAACTGAGAGGCAAAGAAGCTGAGGAGTGGGGGCAGAAAGGAGTCTAGCAGTAATGCAATGCAAATCTTTTCCTATCTGAAACACTGTTAACAGAACCAAAATGCCAGGTTTCCATAGCAACCTGAACTGTGTCACATGCTTACACTGTATATTAAGTAATACTGAACAGTTTAATTGTAACACAAAATCCTGTACATTTGTAATGTACAAAATTAACACTTGAAACCTTCACTATTTACTTTTCAATTGCTTAACCTGCAAAATTTATTGCAGTCTGTTGAGTGTGACCTCATATTACACCTATGCAGCTTCATAGGTGCTCCAATGCTGGCAGGGTAAGGTGCATCAAAATTACAATGATCAACAACAAATCAAACTCTCTTTACACTGCACAGACTGAGTCCTGTTTTTAAAAGCAGAAATGTTTCTAATTATTTCCTTCTTCCTTGCAAAATCCCCTTAGGCATTGTGTAACACAAGATTATTTAGATGTCTTGACCTTCTGAAACATCCTGAAAACTTCTATTATCTTACCTTTTTTTCCTTTCTCCACCTCCAGATTCCTGTACTGTAAACAGTACACACAGTTGCTGACCTTGTACTGAGTCACCCTGAGCTACATGCAGTGCAAAAACCCCCCTCTCAAACGGAATTCCGCCTGCTATACACCAGAGCACATCACATTTACCTACTAATTAGGGAGCGACTCTTTGAAGAGCTGCTTGCTTCTTCAGAAGCAGAAACAGAAAAGTTCTTTATATTTTTCTGTGTTCTAACAATGTGTGCACAGCTAACTCTCTAAAATTATTCAGGTTAAGTAAAATTACCTATGTCTACATAAGCAGAAAAGATAGAACAATGTTATGATCCATGCAAAACTGTCATATGCCATCCTTCCTTCAGCATATCTTACTGGGCTTTTACTTGCTCAATTCGGCAGGCATTCAATCAGTGAGATGGTTCAGGGCTTAACTAAACAACAAAATAATTAAAACACACCTGAATTAAGCTTGAGTACTGTTGCATAAAAAACAGATGTGTAGAAGTTTTCTGGCGAAACAGTGGTAGTATATATTTTACTTTCAGATTACTCAAGTTTTTTAAACATTATTATAGAACTGAGGTTCTCTTGTTGAACAAAACAGACTAATTTTGAAAATAAAATTCAAACCTCTTACGCTGATAGTATCAACAAAGTAACTCAGCATTCTGAAGCTAGTTATTTCCATTTGCCTGGGGCGGGGCCGGGGTGGGGAACCAAACACCACAAAGTCAGAAAAATGACAAATAGCTTCAATTCCTCCAGTGTTCCATTTTCAGGAAAGCCATCCATCTCAGCCACATCAACCAGGTACCACAACAGAGACTCTGAGCTCTGCACTCCCATACCAAGTGCATTCAGAGGTACTACTCACACAGATTATGTTTGTGACACCCAAGCAAACATGGAGCCCAAAGATGAAAGCTGCCAAATTTCTGTTCACCGCAAGGTATAGCTGACATAGCTGCTAACGTTTTAAACAAAACTTTGTTTTCTCTTGTTTACAGCTACATCAATGTAATTGCTTGCCCCTTCTCAAGTTGAAGCCACCCAAATTAGTTAATGCATTAACAAGTTTTGGATTTGGCCTTGCTTTTTTCCATGTTAAAGCACCTATTTTTGAGGGGCTGTTGTCCTTCCATTTTTGGTGCTAAAATTTGTCTTTGAAAATCTGGTAAAACTGGGTAGAGACCTGCACTTCAGAAATAATACAAAAAAGCAGTTTGCACCTACCCCACCAGGGTGCATTAGTGATTTGTAGTTAAAAAGGACTGACACATTACCTGTGAAAAGGGTATTACCTCAGAGCTAGATGCATAGAATCAAGGACCATTTAAATTGAAAAAGACCTTTAAGGTCATCAAGTTCAACCATTCAACTCATGTTCTTGCCAATAATTATGACAGGACCTAGGATTAAAACTCATACATCCAATCCCAAACACATGGCCGGGCTAACCTCATGAACAGGTCTAGCTTCTGCAGGTCAAAATTACTTTTCTGAGATATCTGCATGCTGGACTCAGGGAAGTAAAAAGAAGGGGCAAAAAATAAGTGAAAAGAAACAGGACAAGAGATATGTTTCAAGGCCAGATGGAGTACATTCCAATTTATATAATAGGATTCTGTCATCCCAGAGCCTTTCAGTAAGAAAATCATTCACAAGTCTTTCATCACAGAATTCTCAAAAAACAGTACATGACACGAAGAAGAAATCAAAACTTAAACAACAGATGTAAAACACAGTAATGCAGAAATTTTTATTTTAATTGCAATATAATGCTGACAGCAAAGCAGTTAAGATTTGAAAACTGTACTCAGTGAAGTCCTGATTCCAGTGACATCCATGGAAGTCTGATTCTTTACAAAACTTCTAGATAAAAAAAAAAAAAAAAAACTCCAACCAAATAAAAACAAAGCAAAAAAACAAAAAAAATCACCAAAAAAACCAAAAAACACCAAAAAAACCCCTCCAAAAAAAACCCAACAAAAAAAACCAAAAAAAAACCCCACCAAAACAAACAAAAAATCCAACCCAAAAAAAAAACCAACCAAAAAAACCACAGCATCCTTCAATCATGGCTCATTCCTAATGGAGCAAGGTGCCATTCTGCAAGGAGCAGCATCACTCCGCTCTGCCAGGTCTGAGTCTACATCTCCTTCCCTGGAGGAAAACACAGAAACAAATGCACCTGCCTTGCTCTTCTTATAAACTTAACTTGAACTTTGTTCATAGCTGAGCAGAAGGGCTAAGAGCTGCTCTCCTGGATGCAGTGTTATCCCACAGCTCACCACCCATGGAGGCCAGGAGAATCCTCCAACACATGCCAACCTCCCTGCAGAAGATTCATTATTTCTTGGTTTTGCTGTACCATTTTGGTTTCAAGATCAGTCTCCAGTCCCCTACCCCTAAAATCTGCCTATCATATGCCAGGCTCAGCCTGGGACTGGGAACCACCAGAGCAAGGCTTAGAAAAGGACACAACTAGTTGACAAAACACTGAAACTTCCTTCTCACACAATAGGGTCAGGTGCACTGTGTCAACAGTGCAGGAGAAAAGAAAACTAACCTTCATCTTCTTAATCTCTTTTCATGTCAACCAGAGTGTTACTTGTACTAACAGAAATGATGCACTACAAACAGAATCCAATTTTCAAAACAAACAACCCACTTAAAAATTTGTCCACTGAGGGATCAGTTAGCAGCAGAGACCCTTTTTAAGGAATTTAGAATTCCTGATAGAAGGAAACAAATGGACATTTGATGTGGTGTGATGTGAGCAACCACATCAGCACAAGCCAAACAAAGGAGATTTTCCTTTCCATCCTGTAAGTATGACTGTAGCAGGCCACAAATGCAGATGTCACTGGAAGTTCTTGCCTAGCCTCTGCACACTGATGTGATACTACCCTCTATTCACCCTAACTAAAAGGCACACCTGACCAACAGCACCCAGTACCATACACTAAAAAACATCCATTATCACAAATAAAATCAAAAACCAAATTACCTGTAAATAAAATGAAATTTCTTACTAGCTACCTAACCATGAGGACTGGAGAACAATAACTCATGGCACTAGCAGAAAGCCACTCTTGTCATTCCTTTGTGGTTTTCAATTTGTTTCCTAACTGACCTGACGATGACCCAAGCTGCTTATGACTTGACCCCACACATCTGGGTGGCAAAAGGACTTTCATGTTCATTAGCTGTTAATCATTTGGGCCAGGTCTGCACAAGTGATGGGCTCACAGCAGGCAAAGTCAATCTGTCACCACATACCTGGCTACATTTCAGCACACTGTTTCATAACAAAGTAAAAGTTTCATCTCCTTGGTTCTTCACCTATTGCCACCAAGATATCACCGCTTACACCACACAGCTACCACTCAATATCTGCACTTCAGAAGTTTTTGGAGTTGGGACAGAGGGTACAGACCAGATTTTTTGTTGAGGATTACCACAGCTCCTACCTTTAGGAGTCTTCAGCAGCTTCACTACAAAAGCTTGATCAGCAACCAGGATGGAAAAAGGGAGTACAAAATGTCAAACACTGCTTATATAAGAGAAGAATTTCTTTTTAATATAAATTCTAACTATCATGCAAAAAATCTTAATGTGTAAAATTATTATACACTTCAATGGTTCCCTGAATTATCTGAACCTCAGAGAAAGTATGAGGGAAGAACTCGAGACACTCTCTGGCCTACAAAGAGAAACAAACTCTAAGTTTTGCTGAGTTTGCTGCAGCTACCAAAAATCTGCATGGATTAAACCCAGCTTTATCACAAGTACCCATGTATTTAGCATCACTACAGCTGCTTAAAAAGCATTCTAAAAATGATACTTCTTAAGTTGGGAGTAAAATAAAGCCCTTGCCACCAGACTGGGGCACTACTTAACCATGAGACAGTTAACTACAGCAAAAGCCTACTGACACAGCACAGAAGCAGTGCCAAGCCAGTGACAACATCAAGTTGTTCCACGCAGCATCTCCTCCAAAGTAACAACCTAGGCAGACCTAAGGATTTTCTGCAATCACAGCATCACCTGATCTGGCAGAAAGCCATCCACACCTCTTCCCCTCTGAATCAAGATGGCAGCGATGCTTTGTGAATATTCATACCTCTTTTTTATTTGCTGCATTACCTTAGAATACTTTAAAAGAAAACAAACTGCAAAATAAGACAGATGGCATGTGGGGCAGAAAGCAGAAAAAAAATAGACTGGAGTAACAGCAGACAGAGAATGCTGCTGGAAAAGGTTAAATTTACTTGAAAAAAATGAGTCAGGGAATACATTACCTCTTCTTAAGATAAGGCTGAGTTCAAGGAAGCAACAGCTCTCACTGTGAACTTCTCTAAAACAAAGCTGTGATTTCCTCTATCTGGTGCACTGGAACTGATCCTTGCCTGCAGTGTCTTAGATTCTGAGGAAATGGCCCTCAGTTATCTTCAGAAACACTATGAGAAGATCCCAAAATCAGTCACTAATGGGTGAGAGTACAGTAAGAAAATTTCCTTTCTAGAAATAATACTAACAAAAAGTTTTTAAATCCTAAAGCAAACACAAAATGAAACATAAACAGTACTATTTTGACATTGTAACCAAAAGATAAACACATATCCTGCTTGTATAAACAAGTATAACTTCCCTACTAAGCTTGTATGTTTTCTGTTCCTGTAAATCAGTTTCATATTACCATTACTTAAACATGGGTACTCATACAACCCACATTTCAAGAAGGATGTTGAAAAAAAACCCTGAAAAACATACAGAGTAGCCATAAGAAAAGCAGCAACAGGGAAGAAATGGCACCTTGGTGGGCTCTACCCATAGCACACCAAAGAGAAGGCCAAATGCTTAAGTACAGCTCAGGAGTACTGCAGGGCACAGAATACTACAGGGAACAGCTTCACCGAGCTCTGACAGAGGCACTGGACCACACAGCACCAGGAATTTGAGGCATGCAACTGAAAGCACAGTTCACCTCTTATGATAAACAGCAATCAGAAAGGCTGACTGAGATTATGATGAGTACTCTACACATCGACAAATTCAAGTCTAATCCAGAAATCAAAGGATGAACTGTGGTTCCATGACAAGTCATTAATTCTCAGGTAAGTATAGGGAGGTCAGGAGGATGCTGTATGGTACTGAGCTGAAATGTTGTTACCCTTTCTCCCAGCTTGGTGAGAGACTGGGAGCAGCACAGGTGCAAGAGCAAAGAATTGCACCTGGTTGTGGGCACTTAGTAGGACCTTCTGCACTGCAACCCAGAGGGAAGCACTGCCAGAGCCCCTGAAGCCTGCCTGCACTCTGCCCTTGCAGGCAGGCTGGGGAGACACTTCACATACACAGCCACTGTCCCATGCAAGGCTGCAGAGTGCTGCCCACCCCAAAACTGAACAAGTAGTTCCCAACATACAACTTCCCCAGCACCAGCTCAATCATTCACATCCACCTGACATTTTGGCCAGGAACAAAGACATACAGCTTTCCACCTACAGTAGAAGCGTTTGCAAAGAAAAGCAGGAAGAAAAAGAAAATACTCCTCTGTATGTGTTTAATATATCTATCTGAAACATTTTGTTTGGGGAGAGAAATATAATTCTTCTAGCCTGCTGTGAATTTTGTCACTAACTCACTGTTTCATAAATCTGGCTAGGGAAAAATGACAACAGAATAAGATCTTTAAAAGGAAAATAAGAGGAAAAGGAAAAAAGAACTGAAGACTTGTTTCTCCTACTCTGCTTACTTTCCTAGTCAAAGGAGGTCACTTGAGTGAGTGCTCTTACTGCTGACTTCACTCATCAAATGTAGCATTACATTTCCTCTTTTTGGGAAAGCAATCTTAATCCCCAGGACAAACTCACAGCAGAAGTGGCAGCAACTTGACTAGCAACATTTTCTTCCGTGACTGCCTGCTGCTGGACTGGGCACCCGCTGAGACACAGAGGGCACAAGCCAGGTGCTGGACAGAGAGCTTCATCATTTTTTTCAGCATTGGTCATGTTCCAGCTTTCCTTTCACGCCTACTGGATAGCGAAGGGAAATTGAGTCCCTTTGTCCTTCACTTCCATAATTATTGTTTGTGAGCAGCTCCAGCTGCCTGGAACAGCAATTTTTTGTGTCAGATCTCGCTGCAGAGGCTCACACTATGTTCTCACCTTTGAAACACCCACCCAAATGGGTGACTGCAGAGACTCACTCTGGCTGCAGTAACTAGTCACAGGATCACCACAATTTTTTAAATTACCTTTCCGAAGACATGCTATCCTCCAATCCAAATCACTCTCAATTGAATTCACTTCTGTTTGACTAGAAGGGCTTATTCTCTAACCTTTAAAGAGATTTGCAAGCTGTCCCCTGAAGTCAGGACCATTAGGTAGCCAAATATCTACTAGAGCCAGCCTCCAACCAATTTCAACATTCTCTTTCAAAATCATGGATACACAAAGCAACAAAGCCATATTTCTAATAAGATAAGGACTGTTCCAATCAATTCTAACTCACTTCATCTCCAAGGGGAATCACTTATCATTTCAGCAGCAGATGTGACACATCCAAATGGGAGTGAGTCTACTGCTGCAGTGAGAACAGGGGATTGGGCAAAGCCAAGGAATGAAACCCAGAGATTGCCTCATAAACAACTTGGACAAATCAGGTATTCCAGAAGTGTTTCTTTTCCATAACATAATATGCAACAAGGAAAAAAAAAACCAAAACAAAAAAGACACATAATTTCCCTCCAAGCCCAAGATTTTGATCCACTACTTTAAAAAAAAAAAAAAAAAACAAAAAAAACAAAACAGAAAGCCATCAGACAGTATTTTGGCTACAAGCATCTATTTCAATACAACTATTCAAAGGATCAACATTACTTGACTATTTAGATCCTTAAAATATTTTGTGCATATTTATGGACATTATCCAGCTAAAAAGATGAAAGAGAAAGTAGTCTAAAATGCACTGCAACTTACATATTTTTTATCATGGCTTACATTTAAAAATATGTATAAGTTACATTTAAATATGTATATAATACATTTAAAGTATGTATACATTTAAAAATACATATGTATTCCTGATAAAGTAATTTTAATTCAGAAAGTATATATTCATGCATACTTATACATATATTCTTGGCATTTTCTACTGCCTTCTCCATTAATTTTCTGAAAGTCTGTGTGTGTACACATAAGTGTCAGATGGAACAATATCAGGAAATTATTATTTCCATACTGTGTAAACACTGGCTGATACAATATGCTGGCAGAGTTCATCAACACACATTTTAAGTATCACACAAACAGAGGCCCTTAGGCTGGGTCATAGCATTTTAAGCAAACCATAATCGATTAATGGGCACCTACCCATCTTAAAAGTCCACCACTGCACATTAATACAAGAAATGTATGACTACCTAATGGGAGAACAGTAATTGTAGCATGCAAAGTAAACACATGCTAAAAGCCCGTTACTGAGTCAAAGTGTTCATCATCACATTTCATCACCTAGGGGATGAACAGTTACTACATCCTTTAGCAGCACGATATTGCACACGCATCACCCAAGATACAAGTACGCCACTCCACCCGTAAACCAACTCTGAAGCAGCGTATGATGAAGGAAAGAGAGGAAAGTCCATTGCACTGATTAAAGAGACAAAATCAATTATTGACACACCTTTGGAACCCGGCAGCACTTCGCAATCATGACAACCTAAGGCTATACAAATTAATACATAGAGAGAGAGCCTGGAACATTCCAGTAATTCACCCAAGACCCTGAGAGGGAGGAAATAAATGAGGTTCGAAGCCGCGGATGCCATCTCGGCTACACCGGCTGGGTAGCGGCAGCAGCAGAGCACACCCCGGCAGCCCAGGAGCAGCAGCCGGGGCGGGCGGGCAGGTCCCGGAGCCGCCCCGCGCCCCCGACCGCGCCCGCACGGACACACCGCGCCTCCCGGGCTGGCTCCGCGCACCG
>VZRH01006292.1:1871929-1900864 GCA_013397555.1 Urocynchramus pylzowi
CCCGGCCGCCCTGGCCCCGCCGCACCGCCCTGGCCCTGGCCCCGCGGCCGGGGGCGGTGACCGCGCTGCCGGGGTGCTTCGTGGGCTTCGAGCCCTCTCCTGGGCAAAGGGGTCGGCATGCGGAGCCAGAAGTCCTACGAGTCATAAAGCTCAAGCGCCGGGGTCTTCTTCTGGAGCGGAGTTTTCTCAAGGGCGGTGCTAAAAACAAAACAGCCAGTTTTGGAATTTGAGGTTAACCAAAGCCTTTAGATCCGTGGGAAACTGAAAAGCCTAGAAACCTAATCTGCTGTTTCTACGCTGTCCGCCAGTAGGCTTCTTCACCCAGTCCCCAGAAAACAACACCCGCTATATTTACCAGAAACTCCATTCCCCTACCCGAGATAACTGCAGGTAACCCTTACAGACGTTTGTGGCTAGCCTAAACAAGACCTAGCTTCTTTTTTCTTCCTTAGGTCAACTCTGAAAGACTGATTTCAGTCTTTTGGGCATTGTAACAAAGGCATTGTAACACCATTAAATTCCAAATTCTGCAAGACAAAATCTCAAACCCGAAGATAGGCAGATACCTGTATAAATGAAAAGGTGACACAAAGCGTACACATATAGAGAGAGATGCTAAAAGAGTGAGTCAAAATAACAAATGGCGCACAGGTGTCTCAAGAATAATATTTTTACTAGTTATAATGTTATGAATCCAACGAGCTTTAATTTTAAGTAAGAGATTTGTCAGAGGCTTATTTTTTTTTAATTTAACAGCTGCTTAGAAGATTCATTTCAAAAATGTGTCATTTTCAGGACCAAATGCATATCCAATATAGACACAGCCATCTCCCACCATTGCCATTATCCTGCTTGTAGCACATGCTTGAGTCAGTGTCACTACTGGAACAACAACTGTCTCAACTCCTCCACTAAATTTGCTGCTGCACTTTCATCTAAAATTGAAGTTTCCATCTGTTTTTGGGGTTTTTTTTGGTTTTTTGTTTTTTGTTTTTTTTTTTTACACTGAAAGAGTTTATTTTACAAGAGATAGATTTTCTTTAAAATGTAGACTGCTGCTTAAAGGATACATTCTGATAATACACTGCAGTTACTATATATTATTATTACTCAGCAAAAGATGGACAAACCCAAAGTTACTTTGGTTAAAATCTCAAAGACTTCACTGGCGCAAGGGTTCTCTATCACCACACAGAAGAAAGGGGCCCTGCTCTCAGTTACTCTTCTAGCAGTGCTTAGACAACAAAATTGTGAAAAAAAGAGGAAGAACAGTAGTACTGTTTACCCAACCTCCTTTGCCAAATTGCAGGAGCTATGAAGCCCTATCCATCAAAGTGGTGGAAAAAATATTTATCTCTTAGCTGCACTTGCACAACAATGACAGTGACTAACACCTTATTTTAGCTCCAGAAAAGCTATCCCTGTCCTAATGTACCAGTTTGCTGTCCATCACCTTTCCAAACACAGTCACCTCTATTGTACAGTGCAGAAAGCTCTATGAAGATAATGCATGAACTCCATATAGCAAAGAAACTATGCATTTCTATAGTACTTAAATTGCCCTGAGCATATCAAATACATATTCTAGACTGCTGGCATGGGGGAGAAATCACTCAAATTCCTGTCAGAGCAGCAGGATAAGCAGGCTAGGACTGGGACAGAAGCCTTGTACAAGTTCTGGTTATGGCACTGTGGGTTTATGGCCTGTGGCTCAACCCATAGACTTCATGTCATTGGAAGAAGTCATTGTATGAGTGGGATGCACCCTTTTATTTTACTGAGTCTGAAGTACTAAGTAATGCCTGCCTTTCTGTTGCAATGATGAACATGAGATGGGCAGATAATAGGTAGATTAGACACACGCACATCACCTTTGAAATAAAATTTAGTTTTGGTCTCACTACAGTATAGAGGATAGCAGACAGTCTGAATAGTTTGCTCTTTCCCATCTCATGGTAGTGTGTTCCTTGCCAATTCATTTGAATACAAATGCTCTAACATCACTTGATTCATTGTCTTTGTGGTATCAATGCTTAGAATATCTTTACCAGAGAAAATCTTAAATTCATGTTGTTTGCTGATTTCAGGATTGGGCAAATTTGTTTTATCACTGCTTGCATTATTTTGATGCAGACAAAATGTAAACTTGCTATTTTCATCACTTCCAAATTGTGAATTTTTATCCCAGAAAAATACTTATCACACAAACTCACATGTATAACTACACATGAAAGACAACAGATTTTGGAAACTGAAATACTACATTTGAATGGATTTTGATCTTCTGCTTCAGTGTACATTAACAGAGTTACAAACATTCAAGAGAAAAAATTGCTAGAGGTACAGTATGTTTATGGCCTGCATTCAGATCAGCTTACACTAATAGCAGAAAAAATACTGTATTGCTCATGTAGCTCATGTAGTTTTTCCTTTTTTACATCTGTAACTGTCAGCTTACAGCTCATTTATTTAAGAAAGACAACCTGCCATAAAGAATTGCACAGACAACCTTGACTGCTGTAACAGTCCAGTTTTGAAAAGATATAAAGGTGACACCAATCCTTCTTTTTTTTTCCATTATCAGCCCTTCTGTTTTTGCCTATTATTCCTACCATTATTCACCATGAAGTAGTCACAAAATAGGTTTCATACAGACAGACTTTTATGCATATATAATTGAGGCTCTGCTTGATCCTACTGCACTGAGGGCTATTCTTAGCCTGGTTTCTTCAGTTTATGTAATGATGAATTTTCAGAGTGTCCCCAACTCACCCTTTAACTTTGAATTGATTGTCTAGATATAACTCAATGTGACTGAGGTATTGAATTTTTCCACAAGTTTTACAAAAATAAGAAAGCGACCATAGCTTCAAACTTTTATAAGAAGTTCTCCCCTAATAACTGATTCTGTGCACCTATTTCTCTGCCTAGAAGAGCAAACCAGAAGTAGCTTCCAAAATGCTCCACCAAAGAAAAGACTATAAAAAGAAAAGGAATTTGCTGTGATGCAAGAGAAGATGACAAAAAAAAAATCCTATTTGTTTCAACTAAGGTAGCTCAGTGGACTCTGCATGAAGCACCTCACAGCGACACTTTATCCCACACCCCAGAATCACGTGCATTTTAACATATCTTCTTCAGGATCATTAACATATCCCCCAGGAGTGGGACTGCCGCGCCCGGCGGGCCCCGAGCCGTGGCGCTGCCCGTCCCCGCGTCGCGTCCCCTGGAGCCGCGAGCGCCACACTGCAGGCACAGGGAGCCAGTCACCGCACGGCCTGGAATGTGCTCTTGGAGCTGGGAGTGCCACAGCAGCTGCGACGACGTTTGGACAACTCCTCTTCAGGTTTTCCTCACGTTATTTCCATCAAAACACTACTGTGGTTAAAACAGATACAATAAGTACAAAGTACAATAGCATTTTTCCCCAGAAAATTGTTATAGTCCAACAGTTAGGTCACCAATCTGACCGTACATGGAAATTAAACATAAAACAGCAAAAGACTGTGCATCATCTCTTCCTTCCCTCTCCTTTCCACTACCATGAAACTGGGATGATGTACAATTACAAGTCAGGCGAACTTACAGAAGAAAATCTGATACCAAGACTTTCCACATGAAACACACAGTTGAGGAAAGAGAGGACCAATAAATACAATTTCTGCGCAGATCAAGGGTTTTCACTAGAGCTGAAGCATGTACCCCAGGTACTAAAGAAAATGTGTACTTACCATTATATATTACATACATACTCAAATTATATACTTTCCATAACTTAGCATATTACTTTGATGTCATTCTTACTCATTTTTATATCGTAAGCCTACTGTCACACATCAATCAGCGTGTCAAATTAAAGTAATAATAATATGTAATGTATTCATATGGAACAGACAAGTTAATTGCATGCTGCTGTACAGCTTGCATTTAAAGGAATCACTCTGATTTTTCAGGTTCCAAAATTCAGCCTTACCTACCAAACTGTGACAGCTGTGATCCAGTACCTCTAACACTGAATGCTACTCACTCGCTTTCACAGGCACACCAGCATTAAGTGAAAAGAAACATTCTTTTCAAACAAAGCCTCTGACATTCCGGGATGTGTGCTTCTGGGAAGATCATTTTTCTCCAGCTGCCATCTCAGGGATGCAGGCACAGGCACTGGCTGCTTCTATGCTGGCAGGAGGCTGAATCGCTGACAGTTTCACTGATGCACTTCTCTATCGGATACAGGAAGCCAGAGGAGAGGCACAATCTTTTGTCAGTGCACATGACTTGTACAGTAAAGAAAGCCCTTTCTAAAAATAACTAGGCAGCATATGACTCTCAGTGCTGTTTTCCTGAAGGTCTAGTAGTCAGCCCTCACCTCTGAGGTTAACATCAAGGAAAAGATTTGCTACTTCAGTAAATTTCTCTTGTACCTATCTAAGTTTTCACTGCTCCTGTAGCTGTAATCAACAACCCTTTCACTGCTCAAGAGAAATTTAGTAAGATATAGTACTCATTTGGAAAGTGATTTGCTAACTGTCAAGCACAACAGAGCAGGATTGCTTTGCTTCTACATCTAACAGCTACCTAGGGCATGGACAAAACACATTTGCCCACCCTGCCATCAGCATAAGGTCACATTTTTCATAGGCCCAGTTACTTTTTTGAAATTGTCAGGGGGAGCATTTTGTCTCCATCACTGAGACAGCTGAAGAACCAAGGGGCTCACCCCTGCCTTCCTCTGTGTGTCACATAACAGAGACACTCTTAAGGGTGGCAATGACCATTCTGTAACATGTATCTTCAATCCTGCCAATGCAACTGCTGTGGGCCTAGCCTTGTTCTAACCTAGCTGTCTCCAGTGCTGCTAACATCACGCCCTCCAAAACTCATCTAAGAAGCACCCAGAGTGGAGAAGCCTATGCTTTTAAACACTGTGG
Organism: Urocynchramus pylzowi; assembly: GCA_013397555.1. Lineage (NCBI taxonomy): Eukaryota > Metazoa > Chordata > Aves > Passeriformes > Fringillidae > Urocynchramus > Urocynchramus pylzowi. Next base: position 1,876,858 of record VZRH01006292.1, read on the forward strand.
ACCTAGTGGAGTATACAAACTCTTAAGGCTAGCTCAGTTTCTGCAGTATAACTGCCTCAATACCTGGCTGGTGTTCTTTGCAGGTTCCACTCTGTAGGAAACTAGGTCCCACTTTGCCTTTCTCTTCAACAACGGGCACAGATTACCTGCTGGGACCAGCTGACCTCTCTCACCTAAGCAGACCCACCTTTGCAGTGGTCTCAGGCCACAGTGATACCTCAGCCTACAGCCCGACACAGCTTTGGCTCCTCAAGGTCTGAAATGCCTTCATTTTACCAAAGGGGATGCTGTCCATACTACACATGTGAAAAGCTGTTCCTGCATATATCAGACATTAGATCATATCTAAGAGGGCTTGATTGTCACCTCATAGTTTGTTATCTCTCTCACTGCAATGTAAAATTGCTGAATTTAGACCAAAGAAAGCTTCATCACAATCAAGACACACATTTTGTTCTAGACTGCTACAGTAAATGTTTTGTGATGAAATGATCAACTTAACAGAGATGCTGATGAGATGGAAACCAATCACCTTCAACCTCCTTCACTCTTCCCAGAAGAAAATAATCCCCCAAAGTTTGTTTTCAGACTCTAAAGCTTTTGAAGATCAGCTAATGCATATTTGCACAGTCCACAAGCATACAGTCTGAAGTTTATCTATCTTAACACAGAAAGGTTTTTGCATTTTAGAGGCAAAGGGCTTGAGAACTAGTGAAATTTGCTGGTGCAGAGCCAACCCTCCTGTATCGTTTGACACTGCCTAAATAGGGAATATTATTCTTGCTAGTACAGCTCCCAGATCTCCTATGATCCTGAAAACAACATACCAGGGGAAATAGCTTTTACACAGAGGTCATCCACAGCACTGGCCGTTTTCATTCTGCCACACAAACCTTACAAAAAAAAACAAAAAAAAAAAAAAACAAAAAACAAAAAAAAACCAACAACAACAAAAAACAAGGTCACAAATGAGTATCTATCGTGTGAGGAGGCCGCGGCAGCGCAAGGCCAGCAAACACCGACCTCGATCTGCTCTGGGGAGCCACTGGCTCCCACCTTGCAGAGGCCTTTGGAGCCGCTCCAGCCTGCAGGCCTCGCACCGGAGCCCGGACGCGCTGAGGTGTTTCCACAGCTGCTCGGGCACTGACCAAGCGGGCGCGGAGGCCGGGATGTGCGGTGCAGAGCGCTCGGCTGCAGCCGTGACAGCGACACCCCGTACAGAGACGATCGTGTCACGATCGGCTTGTGAAGGCAACACGAAATGAGGGAAAACAACGGCGCGGAGCCCGCGCCTGCTGGGGCCGGCGGGAAGAGCGCTGGCGGAAGAAGAGACGGAGACCCGGCCGCCGGCGCCCTCCTGCGAGCCCCTCCGCCCCTGCCGCGGCCCGCAGCTCTTGCCTGTGGCGCTGTCGGAGCCACCCCCGCTCACGCTGCGGCACCGCCGGGCTGGCCGCTCCTTCCCGCCCGAGGCTCCGTCCTGCCCGCTCCCCCACCACCATCCCGCCTCCTGCCCACGGCGAGCACCCTTCACCAGCCTCGCCTGGGCGGCCCCCTCTCCTCCCCAGCCTGCCGCCGCTGTTCTCTTCTGTGGGTGGAATACAACATCCTTCCCCGCACGTAGCTGCTTCCAGGACTTGGTACTGCCTGGAAAGTGGGAGCACAAGGAAAAAGCAGCGGCACAACACAGACAAGGGAGGGAGGGAGATTGCTCTGCTATTGCTTCTTTACAAAAAAGCAGAAATGTGAAGTCAAGGATCCCTGGTGGTCTAGTGGTTAGGATTCGGCGCTCTCACCGCCGCGGCCCGGGTTCGATTCCCGGTCAGGGAAAGCCACTTTTTTTTTTCCACCTTTACCCCCTTAATCTCTGTTTTGGTTTTTGGTTTCTCTCTTTCCGGCCCTCCGCTCCTGTTCTTACAATTCTGGGACCACACCGGCCGGCCGCTGTGCGAGCCCGAGGCGCGGGAGCTGTAAGACGCACCCGACAGCTTGGAGGAGTCGTGCACAAAGGCAGTGCAAAAAGTCTCAGCGCCCTGTGCTGATGGGCAGGGGAAGCTTTGCCAGGTGTAGCATCTTCCTGGAAATCTTTCAGTCACAGCAGTACCTATAGACATCCCATGCCCACTCACAGGGATTCTAGAAGTCAGCAGAGGCCTGCCTAGAGGGCCACATGCAGTTAGAAATATTTCTAACTAAAAATAAAACTTTCCTTTTTTTTTCTTTTTTTTCTTTTTTTTTTCTTTTTTTTTTTTTTTCAATGTCTAAGAGCTTAGGGTGCTCCCATACCTTCCCCCCCCACAGGTGAATGGTCACTTAGTGCTATCATGAATCTTTGAACCGTGGCAGCAGGGACCCAGTAGAGGCTGGAGCATCTTATGAGGAAAGGATGAGGAAACTGGGCCTGTTCAGCCTTGACCGAGACAGCTGAGAGGGAACCTCATCAATGTCCACAAGTACCTGAAGTGAGGTGCCAAGAGGATAGAGCCAGGCTCTCCTTGGTGGTGCCTGGTGCGAAGGCACCACTGGAAATAATGGCTTTGGCTGCCTTTCCCAGGGTGTGCCCTCCACTGCAGATAGGAGTCTCATGGAAAGGTCCTCCACTATATTTTTTATGAAAAAAAAGCTTCAAGGAGGTTCAAAGGGAAGGGATCAACTTTGCTCTAAGGCAGAAAACAAACAGTCAAAAGGGCTGTTGTCACCCTTTAGATAAAGGGTAAAGATAAAGAAAAGGTGATAAAGAAAAGGTGCCGCCAAATTGTAGTTAAACACCAGGTCCACAGGTGTTTAACTACAGCCCACGGAATTATTGCATTCCTATGGCTGGAGGTTCCTAAGAGTGGGCTGGACAAGTTATCAAGTGTCTCAGACTGAGCAAGGGGAATGGCTCAGTGGATCTCCTAAGATCCTGAAAGTCACAATTATTTGATTTCATCCTGCACTTTCCCCTATAATTAACAGTTTACCTGTTAATTAGAACTGTGTAGGACTCTGAGATTCTTCTCTCCCTCTTTGATCTCAGGGAAATGCCTTACCAAGTTGGTAGAAAAAGTTGCTGTTTTCTATGTCAGAAAATGATGGGCAATTTTAGAAGCAGCTAAAATGAATTTCAGGTGTTGACTTCCTTCCCAGAAAAGACATATATATGGTTTTACAGAATAGGAACAAAATACACATTTCCTTTTGCTTTAGCTCATTTTGTAGTAGGACATTTGCATGCTGTTAGCAGTGTAAGTCTGGCTGTAGAGTCACCTGAGAAAAAATAATCACGTGTAAGATTTTAGAAACATGTAAAAAATGCCAGAATAGCTCTTGCACACAAAGAAAGAGTAGTTTCCAATATTTTGTTAGGAATGCTGCATAATCTCTGAAGAAGCTATCTAATGGCCTTCCAAATCCCTTTTCAGTCCAATGCCAGACTTTAAACTTGCCCTTGCAAAGACAGTAAATAATCACCCAGCAAGGAGTAGGCACCAATCCTCTTGGCTTGGTGTCCTTACACTTCAGGTCCCACTGTGACTGAAGGTGTCCTGGTCTGGGATGTAAAGAGCCCAGATCAATGTTCACTTTGAGCATGTGTTGAAGAGTGTTACAGCAGTTTCTGGTTCCTTGTTCCTGGACCTTAGTAATGGAGGGAAGGATGTGATGGAGGGAAGGAACTGGATACTTGCTTTTAACTGGTAGAAGAACCATCCTTCCTAGCGCTTTTGTTGATATTTTTGGTTTACATAAAAAGTAACCCATGATGCTGTCATGCTGAAGCCCCAGAAAAGGTGGGCTGTTTTACCCAGGACTGGCAGTGCAATCAAAAGCACATGACAAAAGTGATCTGGCTAGAGCAGAGGTATTTCAAACAAATATAAGATTATTAATAACACATTTTCAAAGAAGCTACATAGCTTCTCACTGTGGTAGACCATGAGATACTGACTCACAAGTATTTTCCCTTTCATTTCTGTTCTTCCTCATAAGGGTGACCGAGAGCTTTCCATGTCACAGCAAAGGTGTATGGAAGTGAGCTGCAGAAGAAATAAGAATGATAAGGAAGACAACACCTTAACTGTAGATCAACTTAAATCAGCAGCTGAGTCAACTTTTCTTTCTTGCTACCTCCTTTAAGTTATAGCCCTACATTAGTTCCACTTTCTAAGTTTTTCCAGTCTTATATGAAGTATCTTGGCTGTGAGTGAACATAACATTTTGCATGAGTTTTACAACTAGCAATTCTTTAGACTATGAAAGTTCACAATTTTTTTTAATAGGCGTATTTTCTACTTGCCATCCTATTTCGCTTCTGTTTGAAGGGCATAGAGTCATGCAGTCGTTAGATTTATTCTGTTCCCAGGACATTCTCTTGGCCACTTATCGCCTTTTTGTCTGTTTTATTGTGGATATAAACAAGTGCAATTCCGTGGTATCCTCCCCAAGGCAACGAGCCTTTGCCTATTGATATAAATATTGTGGGAACACGCCACGAGATGGCATCCCGGTCCTGTGTCTGCCACCACCCGCCCGCGGTTCCCAGAGCAGCCCCTCCTCTGGAACTTTCAGACTCAATTCCCTAAGTTAGCGTTGTGCCCGTTTCATTCCAATGAGCTATAGAGAAATGAAGGATTTGTATTTGCTGATAAAGCAAATTTCATGTACAAATGAAGCTTTTATTAAGGCAAATCACTGCATAGTTTCTGCGTTGAATGCTGTATATGGAAACTTTACAAGCTGTCTTTAAACAGTCTTATAATAGAACAGTTAAAAAAATAAAAAGAAAAAAAGTCACAAAGTATAATCAGGAGTGTGACTTGGACTCTATCACCTCATCCTGTTTGTGGCATTAATACAATGAGGACACATACCATTACCAGAGTGACAAAGAACCATGTATCCCTGAACATGTTCACCCCCACAGACACTCTGCTGGGGTCAGCAGCACGTCTGCTTTTCACCTGCAGGTTTTGAACTGAGGGTCATGCAGAAAGTTTGTGCCAAGGTGAAGAAGGGAACCACAATTTCTGCATCCCAGGCCAGGATATCAAGGCATCAGTTGCCCAAGGACACAAGATAAGGTCTGGTTTCATTCCCTTCCCTTCTGCATGGATTTACAAGGCTGGTGAGCCATGGGAGCAGTCTGTGCTATGACATTAGTGCTGTCACCATGGCAGTCAAAGGACACAAACAAGGCAAAGTGTTTATTAAACTGGTGGGGTGGAAGGAAAAACAAACCCAAAAGATGTTTTCAGGCACACAATCCTTTTTCCAGGCTTTTTTTCTGTCCTATTATCTACCCCAATATTCTTTCTATATAATATTGGTGTCATAAAACATAACTGTAAATTTCTTCCTGAGCTACAGATTCACTATGAAACACCTTCTGGACAATAAGATAAAAAAAAAATTACAATCTCACTGCATATCCTTCCAGGACTGTTCCTTGAGAACTACAGTTGGAAAATTTACTCTGAATTGTGTTTTAAGAGAAATTATTTTATGCAAACCAAGGCAGTTTATTTAAGGTAATGTTATTGAAAGTCCAATACAGATTTAACTAGCACTCACAAATCTCGATAATACTGTCCAAGGATCATTTTCCAGCAAGTCCTTTTAGAGGAGCAGTTGCCATGTCGTATTAAGAAGCACTCTGATCATAAAATTATGAAAGCTCTGATCCTTTTAAAAGTCTGAATTTTTCCTCTTGCATGCTGCAAATCTGCTTTCTAGAGCCTTTTCATACTGCCTTGTGGCTACAGTCAATCATTACCTTCTGCCTTTCCATGCTTTGTTTCCCATGTGCTCTTTTGAATAATCACACTTCAATAAACTATATTGACAATGTTATTATGCTGTGCCTAATTTTTGTCTTGCTAGCAGGAAAACAGAGCTGGGAGATTCCAGTTTTCCCCCCAAAGCAGGAAAATAGTAACAGACTATAAATTGGTATTACAACACATGCTCTGGAGGGTGGTGCTGTCTGCTGCATGTAGCTGGGAATAGCAGCAACCCAGACAAGGACAAGGCAGCTGGGCTGATGGAGGGTGGCCACAACAGGGTGCCTTTGGCTGTCCAGCCAAACTGCCCCTGCACCCTTTGCAAGGGATTTTTTTACAGAATTTACAACTCTGTATTCCATAACTGGCATAATTTGTATTGTGTAAGCTGCAGTTCTGCACAAGAGAGCCAGCAAAATAAATGAAAAAACAGGGATGATCTTCCTGTCTGCTCAGATAAGAAACCACCTGCCTAATTCTCTCAGGGTGAAGTTTTACAGTTTGTTCATTCTCTACCCCAAGCCTGGTAGTAAGTCTCAGTTTCAGACTTGCTGGGACTGTGGCCTTGGTTCAATCAAAATGGATTCCTTGCTGTAGCCTGCAAGGGCTTTCATCCCTCCTACCACACTGTGCTCCTCTTCCCTGAAGTAACCAGGCTGAAGCGGAGTGTGAAGCAGGTGAGAAGATGAATATGAGCTCCTGAGCTTCTATCACCATAGAAGTCATACCTGTGACTCCCCTATCTGCTACAAGGCTCACAGGGAGCCACTGTGCACATGCCAAACCTAGTTCTGAAGTGATCTGTCTTGGGTTTAACATCATGTTCCCCCCAAGTGTGTCTTTGGTGAGAAAGGAGTGGTGGGTGGCTGGTGGTTCTGCTGTGGATTCAGGCAAAATCCAAGTGTCTTAAAGATAAACTAGGTATCTTAAAATCTCTTGTACCTACTGTTTATTACAGTTTGCTGGTCCTCCTTTGAAAGAAAAAGGCCAAATGATTAAATGTAATTTAATGAATTCTACTTCTCTTCTGATCATACATTCAAAGGGGCTTTCCTTCTATGTCATCCATTATGCCATCAGAAACTTGCCTCCCTCAGTAGCATCTGGGCACCAGGAGAGCTACTATCTTCTATTAACCAAAGGCTTATGGTAAGGGATAGAAACTTGAGTTAAAAGTGCTCCCAAGATGATGATGAGTTAGGAACTAGTCTTTCCCTTGGGGTCTGTGGTCTAATTAGACAAGATCAAGGCCAAGTATTAATTAACACTATTCCCACTTTACAGGTGAGTAGTCAAGAATTGAATTAACAAACAAGTGTTATTTCTGATGTATTCAAACACTCAAAAAGTAGCTTGACACCCAAAACTTTAAAAAATCAGACAAAAATGCATCCTCTAAAGTTTTGGTCCTGCAGGGGGCTTAAAAGCATAAAGAATTTTGTTTATACAAATAATCACACTGAAGAGGAATAGTTCCTCTCTTTCCTTCAAAAGTACATCCTTAGTTCCTTCGTAGGACAAGTCCTAAGTTGTATTGGTGATGAACTGTAACACTGATTTTGAAAAGCAACAGGGACTGAAAAAGTCACACATGTCAACAATAGCTAAAAAATATCTCTAACATGCCTAGTTCTTCTTCACTTTAAAGGTTACATACAGGAGCAAAGAGCTTTATTTCCCCTTGTTTTTCCCCTCCAGTTTGAATGGCACAGAAACATTCCACTGCAAAAGCTGGGCATATGGTCTTACATATTTATATTGAATTATTACTTCTCTTTTGTTTTGTTGGTGGCTACTGCTATTGGGCATCCTTGGGTTTTGACGGTCACATCAAAGGAGCGGCTCTGGCGTGAGAACCGGTCAAAGTGAGCCAGATAATTAATGGATTTATTACTGAGGTCGGTTCCCATGATTGTCGGTGGGCAGCAGCCACTGCTGTGTCGTAATCCTCATTCTCTGGGTAAGGCACATACTGCCTTAAAAAGGTTTAATGATCCAATAGTGATTTACTAATGGGAATCTTTCTTGTCGGTTTAGCAGGCCTTGAAGGAGGACAGGGTGGCACATGAAGGTCAGTTTTCAGCAGTATCAAGAAATGGTTTTATTTGTTTTGTTTTGAAATTCCTGTTTGGAGCATTTTAATTCACTAAATGCAATAATAAATTGAAGGGTCAAAGTCATTGTAGCTGGGCAGGTATCGGATTCTGGATAACATGAGGAGGGCAGCAGACAGACATCGGTCACAGTAGATTGCAGCTGAAGGTGTGAGATAATTATCAGAAAACATTCACTTCAGCTTTTATGATTGACAAAATGAAAAAGTGTGGTAAGAGGGACTGAAACAGCCTCAGGAAACCGCAGGCTGGCAGCTGGTCCTCACCAGCAGCCCCTGCTGGGGTGGCTGCCTCGTTTGCTAAGGTTGTATCCCCTTTCTGCTGGGAAAGGAGGGAGGGGGACAACCAGTGGGACAGCTGCCCAAAAAGAGGGCAGGGGAGGGAAAATGAAAGGAAGCAGCTTTGCCTGAGCAGCTTTGCTCCTACCCAGAGGGAAGGAGATGCTGTTGGTGCCCAAGGAGCCAGCACCCCCACTACTGCTCCCCCTTGCCACCCTGGTGCCTCTTCAGAAAAACAAACTCCAGAAAAGCCAAGAAAAATAAACTTCCTTCTCCTCCACCAAAATACATTTAGAAAGCAACAGAGGGAGAGGGGGTGGGGAGAAAAACAATGTTACTTTATTTTAGGGCTTGTATAATAAAACCAAGAGTTGTGCTGGCAAGTGACATTAAGAGCTATGTGAACAATCCACACACAACAGACCTTGTCCTGTTAATCAAGTTGTGAAAGTGTACCTAAAACGTTTAACTTTTCTTTTAAAACTCATTGAGGGAGAAAGTCCTTTTTCTCAAGAAAATTAGAGTTACTTTTCTCTCTGAGATAGGAAAAAAAATACAGCATTCTGAGTTAAATCAAAAGTAAGGGGGGAAAAAGGGTAGGCCTTTCCATAACTACATTTTTGACTCCTTGGGTTTATATATTGCCCTGTATTCATTTGTTAGATTTTCACTTACCACATAGTAATGTCTATGGGTATTCTTTACAGGTAAAACCGTTTCCTTTACATCTTCCATTGGGACACTGTTTCCTGGAGTGGGTGCAGAGGTCTTGCAGTTCACATAGGCAGTGTTCAAAATTTCCTAGCAACCACAATTTCAGTGGTTTGCATCAAGGTATTTTTTCATCCTGGAGACTTTGAAGAGAAAAATCCTGAAAATTAACTGAGTGGAAAGCAAAATTCAGTCACTAACTCAGAAGGACTTTCCTGTCGAATAAGTGATAGCACTGTTAAAACATTGTCTAAAACATTTAGCTTTGCTTGAATTCAATATTGGCAGTTGTATATCTGTAGAAAATGAGTCTGCCTCTTCAGACCTTGAAAGTAATTCAACCAGATATATTTCACTTTATTTCCCATAATCACTTCCTTTTGCTTCTGGTATTTGAGTATCTAGGGTACAACACTAATTCATGTGTCCCAGATTTACACTGCCACCATGAATGCAGAAAAATATGCCTTTAAAAACAAATTATATTGATGTCATCTTATAATCACCATCACTGCTGATGTCAGAGCATTAAGAGAACTACTAAAGTTAATGCTGATTGAGGTGTTGACTGGTCTTAGTTCTATGGGAGTGATAGATGATAATGCATTATCACCAAATGATTTTGATGCTGTTCTATTCTTTCTTCTAGTGAGGAGTCTGATTCTTTGAAAATATTAGATATGTGAAAATATTATTAAGCTTCAAATCCTATATCTCCAAAGATGATGCAAGATAGAGAGAAATTTCAGTTGCCTAGCCTAACATATATTGCGCCTCTTAAGCAACTTAGATTTCCCAGGCATCTGCACAGGACTGGCAGAGGTGACACAGGACAGAAAGGAGACCAACTTAGGACATTGCAAACATTTAGACAACTGAATGATGACTAAGTGACTGTGTCTGCACATTCATAGCACTTTACAACTTCCAGTAAAAGCAATTACCAGGATAAAAAAAAAACCCAAATAAGAACCAGCCACACCTTCTCCCAAAAAAAAAAAATCCTGCATATTTTATGGAAATTATCTGTGAATTATCTGACAAAATGTTATTTCATTTATAAATCAGGAGAGGTTTAGTTTACCCTTGAGTGGAGATCTCAGCATTTCTAGCACCTGCCTGGTGCTCCTCTGCTTATCATTTCTGGTTATGATCAGACGTGTTGCCGAACTCATTCCTTTGAGATTTTTTTGGTGTCTAAGTATTTGCTGTTTAAAATGATGAAGCAGAGAAACAGAGCACAAGTAGAAAGTTCAGTGTTGAGTAAAATTAACTCAGGTTCATGCAGTGGCCTCACACAAATGAAGCTTAGACACATGAAGCTTGCAAACAAAGCTATACCAATTCCTTCATCTTTTCTCAAAGTTGAACAAAACTACCAGTTCAATCCCTCAGGTTCTCAGTTGTGTGATCTCAGGCTATCCATGCCTACAGAAGCAGATGAGTAATGAGGCTGGTGACTACAGAGCTGGTAAAAGTCCACTTCACATGTCAGTATTTTATGATGTTGTATCTTTTGACTAAAAGGTGCTTGCGACCTTTTCCTGTCGTAAAGAGATTCCTTGTTTACAATAGCCCTAAGAATTTGCCAAAATCCATGTCCCAGGCTTATCTCATGGCATCCTGATTGAAGTATCATCTTTCAAAACAGCTGCAAACATTTTGAAGGTTCACACTGAGACAGCAGCATAAGCTGGCACCTCCTGGCAGTCGTTCAGGCAGAGGTAGTCACAGCCAGGAGACGATTTTTATTCTACTTTGAATATACGCATTCAGCCCTCGGCCACAGTAGCCGGTTTTTCTTCTAGGCAACACCTAATGCCAGATTTCCTACACTTGCAATCACAGCAAAGGGAGGACAGGCAGCACTGCCTCTCAGTTCCCTGTCTCCTCTCTAGGGTAATAATCTTCTCTCAGCAGCCTAAGTGCTTTTTATTTGCATTGCTGAGGGCTAAGGTTTTGAGCCTGCTAATGCTGAGTGACAGAATTGGTTTTTGGTTTTTTTTTTTCCTTTTAAGAAAAACATTCTAGGAAATTGCATAACCTGCTTTGATCCTCTTGATAACTGGAATTTAAAGTTGTAAACCCACCCATTGAAAAGTTAGTCAAAGCCAACTGCTAACTGTTGAACAAGCAGCCTGACTTGTGTTCTTGTAGTATGTGCCATGATCTACTCTTAAATTATATAAATTACTATTACTATTCTTCATCCAGGTCCATTCCTCCTTGAATGCACAATAAAGACAGAAAAGGGCTGAAGTAAGGTTGCACGTGCACAGCCACGGGTCCTAACTTTTGCATCTCGGTTATGCCAAGGAAACAGCGTTCCCTTGCTGTTTTAAAAACTGCATAGAAGCCTTCAGCTCTGAGCTGTTAGCACAGCTACAGCCAAAGCCACCAGTAGCTATTACCCTCTGATGTCTTTCCAACAGCACAGGTGAAATACATGTCTTTGCTGTTAATTTCTCACTTGGAAAATCTTCATCCACTCTCAGAGAGGTAACATTCCCAAAAGCCTAGGAATAAGCAGGTATGAAGGATGAGCTCCTCATGTCCTCTAGGTGATTTGATTCAAACCAAACCAGAAGACAACATAACAAGAAACAGTGGAGACCAAAAGCCAACACAACAAGAAATAGAGGATGCATCAGCAACTCACGGATCTGGCCTGTTTTTTAAAAGTGAAAATGGGATAAACACAAACAGGATGCACAAATCTATCAGAAGTGTGTACCTAATCAGTGTCTTTTCAAACTGCCAGTTTTTTAGAACAAGGCAGAATATTGCATTTTGGGAAACAAATGATGTTTTGACGTACATCAATTAGACTGAAGACCTTAGGCAGAACCAAGTCAGTGGATGCCTATTTTTAAAGTGATACATGCCTGAGAGACCTCCTACCAGGCTCTTTGAGGGCAGGTTAATAGTTAATAGCTTACAGTGAATAGGGCTGCAACCTGCTCTTTCATGCAAATAAACCCCACTTTTTATCTACCAGCCATTAATGTGCTCTTTTTTCTCGAAAATACACATTTAGAAAGTGAATGATACCTCATCTGTATGCTGCTAAATTTGCCAGAACAGCAGCACAGCATTTTTGCTCTTAACAAAAAAAAGTCCTATTTCCCTTCAAACAACACTATTTCAAATAATATCAAGGTTGATTAACAGTGTAGGGGTTACAAGACTTCTTCCCCCTCTCTTGTCCATTTTTTCAGGTGAATGACAACTCCTCCTCACTTAAGTGCCAGAGACCAGCTAATTGAGGCAGGGATGAGTTCCAGGTTTAATATTTGGGAGAAAGGATGATAGGAGGGTGAGCCACTCAGCTGAGACTGCCGAGGCTTTTGATGGTGGGTGAAGTGTCTGTCTGGCTGTGGTGTGATGCCCTTTTTCTGTGCCTCAGTCTTGCCAGCTGTTATTTCGGCATTCAGACATGTAAGACTTTGTCCTCATCCTTATAAACAGAGCTTTCCACACTTTCCACAGAGGGGCTTAGGCAGATCTGATGAAACAATAACAAACCCTTGCCTCAGTGAGAACTGTCAAATTAGAAGACCAGAACTTGTAAAAACTACCTCCTCTCATTCCATATATTTATGGATTAACGATGTCATTGGGTTAACATTTTTCACTTTCTAAACCCTATGGAAAGCCGAACCTAGAAGCCTCAATGATTTTTGGGGCTCTCCAGGATGAACAGATATGCTTAAGCATACCATCAGTGCAGAGCCAATTTGCAAGCCTGAAAACCAATGCTGCTTTGCTATTTTCCCTGCCTATTCCAGAGCACACTGGAGAAGATGGGTTTCCTGGCTGAGCAAGGGGAGCAGCACAGTACAGAGCAGCCTACAGGCTTGTTATCAGGGGCAGAAAACAACTCTGAGTCCACAAGAATTCTTCAAAAGCAAACAAATACTGCAACAAATCATCCATAAAACGCAGTCAAAAAGGACTTCATTTAATTAGTGATATGTAAAGACTTTTGCATAGAAAAAAGGTTAACAAAGTAATGCATAAAAGACCGACTAGGTACAGTATTTTTAAAACAAATATTTTAAAGTATATTTTGCATAATGTTTAACATTTTCAATGCTTATTGCTTTCTCCACACAGCAGAGAAATCAAGTGCATAATAATACATGCTGTGGTTTTTGTTTTTTTTTTTTTTTTTTTTACATAAAATCTCTAGTTCTTGACTGGTTGTATTAAAATACTTAGGTTATTTTAAGTCACTGTAATAAAAAATGAAAGCAAACCATTTTATGCAGCACTAGTTATCTGGGTATTGACAAAATAATTTACTCACATCCCATTAATACATTCATTTTGGTTTGGAATCAAACCCACATTACAATGTTGGCATGTTAATAGCCAATTTAAAAATCGTCCCTACCATAACTTCATTCATACCCAGAGCGATCATTCTCCCAGAAGTTGATAATGAAAAGAAGAGGGATCTTGCACTGAATTGGCTAAAAGTAAGTGTCCAAGTACAGCTAAATAAGTTAAGTTGAACTCTTACAACACTGAATTTCTTGTATTGGCGTGAATCAACTGTATCCAAGTGTGCACACTGTCAATAGGTGGCTACTTCTGGGTGCATGACAAATTCACTGTTTGTGCAGATAGGAGCTAGCACCATGTTTAAGCCATAAAAATGGGTGCCTCAGGGCTCACAGGCAATGCTGAAACGTTCATTAATCCCAGCACTGATAAGATAATTGCTTTTGCCAAAGCTATGCTAGACGTCACAATTTGGCAAGTCTGTACAAAGAAAGTGAACTAAGCGAGAACTAGGCCTGTCAAACTAAACATTCTTCCTCGGCAATCTTTTGGCTAAAAAAAACTCTCCCCTTCAAGAGCATGATCTGCCCGGGAAAAGTATCCTAGTTCTGAAGCTGAATGCAGAATTTCACCTCTCTCCCATACCATTTCCATACCTGTGCAATGTTATTTGTTTTAGCAGAACACACACATATATATATATATTTATTTATTTATTAATTTTTTCAATGTCAGGCACTTATGAAACTGGAACTTCTTTTCTAGCCTGGGGAGACCTGGTGGATGCAATCCCTCATCTCTCTGCCAAACAAGGATGCATAGCTGGAGAACTATTAGTTCTAATGTCTACGTATTTCTGCGTGTGTTGCAGGAAACCTCTACATGCCGATATGGTCACACTGTTATGAAAGCCACCGCCGCTCCCTCAAGGTGCCTCCAGCAAGACAAACGGAGAAGAAGAAGAAGAAGAAGAAGAAGGTGTCTCCCCGTGTCCTCTCCGACACCTGCAGTGAGGATAATTGCGCCGTTCCTCGGCGGGCTCGCCGGCACCCTCGGGCCCTTCGGGTGAAGGCTGAGCAGGGAGGACACCCCGAGTCCCGGAGGCTGGGTGTGGGTGCGGGGATGTGCGGGCTCGGGGTGTGAGCACATGCACGTGTGCTGGGAGGGAGAGGAGGGAGCTGGAGTGGGAAGAGGGGTGTGTGTGAGGGGGGGGAGACTTAGAAGGCTCCAACTTCAGTCCCCCAGGGTCGGTAGGGTTTCGTGCCGCCCCCGGTGCCAGCCTGCTGAGGGCTGGCAGTGGCTGACACGGCCAGCGGAGGGGTGATGGCGGTGGCCGCAGCGACGGCGGCAGCGGCCGCGCTGGGGGGGAGCATGGGGAAGGTGCCGCTGAAGGAGAGGGGGAAGCTCTGGGCTGCAGCTGTGGCTGCTGCTGCTGCGGCGTGAACAGTGGCCGACAGGGACAGGAGGGAGGTAGAGAGAGGAGGGACACAGGGAGCGATGCTGCCAGCGGAGGGGACTCTGAGGGCGGCATCGGCGTGGGCGAAGGTGGCCGTGAGCAGGGCAGAGCCGTGAGGGGGCACGTCCGAGGAGAGTCTGCATGGGGCGGCATCGGAGGCGTGGAGTCCATTCGGCTGCAGCAGAGCGGCCGGGAGGTGGTGGAAGGCGGCTGCCCAGTGGTGAGGGTGCAAGGGGTGGTGGTGGTGGTGGACCATGGAGGAGGTCATGGCAGCAGCTTCCCTCTGAGAGGCACAGGTGCTCAGGTGAGACACGAGTCTAACGCGCAGGGGGTCGGATGTGTCGAGACCTTCCACCGAAGTCAGGTACCTCGCGACTTCTGTCAAGCACTCCCGGAAGCCAATGCTCATGAAATCCATGGCCAGGGAATGAGCGTCAAAATAACCTGCAAGGGGAGGGCAAAATACACGTTGAACGTGGAGCTGGCCAACCCAGTCCTGGCTCAGCCACTCCATTTCCCGTTTGCCACTTATGGGTTAAGATGTGCAACAGAAGTTTGTTCTCTGGTCTGTAAAAGATCTCTGTGACCATCCCTGTAATGTAATAGGCTCCAGTTGTTTGTGCAGACAATATACACATGAAAAGAAAAAAGTCCATAAGACACTTTTTTTAAAAAGATACATGATGCCTCTCCTGAAATTCCTCAGCAAGCTGCTGCAGTGTAGCGTTGATCCTGTATGTGTGAATGAGATGCTTATCCACGCAAAGAAACAGGCTGGAGATCAGAGAGCTTGCATGTACTACCCTGCCTTTTCTTCCCTACACTGGCATTCATCCTAATGCTTCCAAACTATTTCTTGACATTGTGAGATAGTTGTTGTAGCTGCTGCTGGGGTCCCATCTACTTCACAGAGTCATTAAGACAATATGACATACGGTGTTGCTTAACTACAAACAGAAAACATCTTGTGATGACTCTGCACACACACAATAAAAAGCTTTACTGAGAAAACGTTTTATGTAATGCCATCGCTAATTTGGAGATGGAAGACTGACAGTCATATGGCCCATGAGGTATTCCAACAAACAGCAACTGGAGCTCCATAGGCTTGGGACAAAAAAGCATTTGAAAAAAAAGTTTTATTAAATGCACATGAAAAGATACTCCCTTTCTAAAAGGGTTGAGCATAAAATCTTGTGTTTAAGTTTCAGCTCTTCAACCACAAAAACCTATTCCACTTTTTGGAATTTTCCTATTTTAGTTTAAATGTTGTCTCCTTGTGGGAGTAATATCCTACCCACTCCCAAATTGGTATGGTGTTTTTTCTCTCACTTTCAATGAACATTTTTAGGTATGCACGACTGCGATGTGTGTCAGTATATAAACATCAAGTGCCCCTCTTATGGTGGAACGGGGTAGCAATGCCTTGTACTCGGTCATGAAATAATCTCGGTCTTTCTGAAAAATGCTAGCACTTTAGATGGCTTTTTTCATTTTAATCAATTTTCAGGCTAGAAAGAAGTGCTTCTGCTACTGCATGCCCACGTTATATAATTAACTCAGGCACATTTATCCATGTTGCTCCAAATCCCCTGCCCGCTATACACTCCATCTTGCCAAATCACAATGGCGCTTCTGCTGCAGGCCTACTTGCTCATCTGAACCCGAGTGAAACTCTGGCTCAGCCAGCAGATCAACGAGCGTGAGGAGCTGATGACTCCTGTCCACAAGTGCTGACTCCTCACAGCTTTCTTCCTGCCAGGTCCACTGCAACCAAAGGTTTGAGTGAACTCCTGAGAAACAAAGGCCAGGCGTGCCAGCAGCAGTCAGATAGAAGGGCACCTTCTCGGGTGCCGGTCAGCCTGGCGTGAGGACTGCTTCTGTGCCGGAGGCTCCAGGACCTCCGGCAGCTTCAGAGGGGCTGACACGCAGCCAGAACCACTTCCCAGCTCTGGCCACGAGTCAGCCAGCCTGGGAGTCCTGAGAGCACTCGGCTCAAGCCAGGGCTTCCCAGCCTCCCTCCCTCCAGACTGGAAGAGATGTGGGGGATGTGGTTGTCACCAGCTTCCCCCGAGTCTGAGCTGCTGGCTCTGTGACAAGCCATCCCAAAGCCCTGGTGATCCTGGCTCCCTTTCAGTCTCCTATGGTGGCCGAGACATGAAAACAGAGGCGAGATGAGATCTGGGACTCCAAGGCTCCATTATATTTTGATGGTTATCTTTTCCCGGTTTCCCCTTCACCAGCTTCCCCCTTCTGAGAGAGACTTAAAAATGTTGTTTCTCATTTCTTTCCCAACCCAAGATCATCCTCCACCATGTGCACATGCCAGTGTTTTGTAGTGAATAGGAACTCTTGGTTTTACCTCATCTGTCCTGGTAACCCACCTGCGCTGCACACAGGTCACTAAAGCTACATGAACCCATGCACTGACCCAGGTGTCACTCACTCAAGATAAATTTGTAGTGAAGCTGCAATAAAACCACACTGAGTTATCTGCAAGCAACTCCCTGTTGACAAATCACTCCTCCCCTGTGCTTGCTTACACCATCAGCAAAAAGCCCTGGCCCTAGGCCAAAATAATAACTCAATGTGAACAGGAGACCACTGTCCACACTTGCATCAGGACGGCGGAAACACAGAGTCTGTGCAGAACCCGAGAGGCATCTGCCTGCTGCCTGCCCAGGCAGCTCTGAAAAGCAGAGAAGGGGCAGAAGCTGTGTTGGCTTTTTTTTCCTGCAGTGCCCACCTCGGGATCAGTGTTCTAGGTGGCCAACCCCATCCTGACTTGACAAGTTCCCATCCATTCCCCATCATGGATGTCCTTCTTTATGTGTGAGGAAGAGGACAGTCCTCAATGCAGGGGAGTATATGACTATCAGGACCCATTTCTCCTTTCTGCAGTAGTAAGTGTTTGCCCCAGTAAACATGATGAAACTCTTTTTTTTTCTGATACAAATAAAACCCCTCTGTCTTACAAGATGAATTACAAAGTGGGAAATAAATGCAAACAAAACAAATATTTACTTTAAAAATACTCTAAGAAATTATATTTAAAACTGTTAGCTAGATTGCAAAGTAAAACATCAAGCAAGCAGGAAATGCAGGCTTAAACTTTGCCCAGTACTAATTCTCAAACCTCTTTTTCTTACAGGTTCTTAATCTGTGCAGTGAGATTACTCTTATCTCTAAGACAGAAGCAGAAGATAAAGCTGCAGTATTTGTGAAGTGATTGGGTATTATTGTGATGGGCCACCCACTGTGGATCATGGTGTGAAAGGCAGTTGCAGAAGTAAGCCTGCATTGCCTCTCCCTGCACCACAACACTTCTTCCTTTCCCACACTGCCACAGCTATGCTGGTGTCAGCTGGGGCAGGAGAGACGTGGCAGCAGAGACCAGCCAAGGAAGAGAGCAGACTGCAAGACCTGGGACTGCTAACAACATCCAGTTTGTCTAACTGGAGCCAGAGGCTGGGCTCCACAAACATATCTCTCTGTCCCACAGCTCCCATCCCAGGCATTTCATCCCCTGCCCCACTTGGCCACCTGACCTGACCCATTTATAAAAAAATCCCCTGCATACTTTTTTTGGGCGGGGAAGCCAGGGAAGGAAGCTTCCTGATAAATTAGGTCTCCATTTGGGTTCACCTCTTGGCCGTCCCGCTGTCGGGGCAAACATCGGAGGGGTGGGAGCTGCTGCAGCTCCTCAGAGGAACAATGTGCAGCGTGACGTGGGGGTCAGGCTGGGATAGCTGAGCCACACGTCGCATGGGGAGGGTGAAGTGACACAGCCACCACCTCCCTCAGCAGCCAAGCACTGTGTGCCCCATGCACCGAGGGAGACAGAGCTTGTGGAACACCAGCACACAACCACACACTCTAAGAAAGCACCATCACCCGGAACACCAGCACACAACCACACACTCTAAGAAAGCACCATCACCCGGGCACACAGAGGATCTGAATCACCTGAATGCAGACTGCACCACCATGATCAATTCTGGCGTTTCATAACTTTCAAGAGTGTATCTTTAGCAACTACAGTGCTTTCTCAAGGACTTTTTACATATATACGTTAACTTTCTTTTAAAACTGTACATTTTCTGAGTAGTCAAGAGACATGTCAGCTACCTGATGGGCAATAAAATCCCTTTCATCTCTTATCAAACAAGTTACCCATACATTTAAGCTTAAATGGACTCCTAGAAAAAACTCCTTAACACCTAGAAAAAAGGTATGTCAGCCTGCTGTTAATTTTCACATTTAACAAAACACCAGCCTTGAACATGCTCTCCTTTAGCCGTCTGCTGTTAGGCATGCACTGATTCTAAGCTGAGATTTTTAATTGCTGCAAGGTACGGAGAGGAGCATAATTCAGTCATGCACTAAAAACTTTGGTCAAAAAAAGTAAGAGAGAGAAAGCAGCAGTTTATTTTCCAGCCTTTACCTATATGGCATAGTAGGTGAGTGAAGAATCACTGGTTTCCATTACAACAATTCAAAGCATGATCATGGTTGATGGCACGGGACACGGGACCATGCTTATGGAATGCCAGCAAGTTTTTCACTCCAAATAAGTTCCAAAATCATGACTACACAGAACACCTCGAGGGTGGCTGAAACCATTTGGCCTCCAGCCTTGGGACTGTCAGCTTGCACAAGAGAGGTACGCTCGACTCCCGGCGCTCGGCTGATCTAGTGGGTCAGCGAGTGCAGCCACTGCGTCACGCCAGCACCCATTAACAGGGAGCTACGCCGGCCTCTGACACACAAATATAGCACAGAAATGTGAGTGCAGAGAGCATTGCCTGCCCATCTGCTTTATCAGATACCTGGAGCTGCATAGAGCAAGACTGGGTTTTGTTCTGGTGAATGGGATGGTCTAACCTGGAACTGAAAAGTCTTTCCAGAACAAGGAAAATATTTAAACATAAATTAAAGTTCTTCTCCATTCACTTCCTTTGGTACAGCAGCTCAATAACGAGGTTTAGCATCAGGTTTTTTGCTACACAATTGTTGCCACAAACCTCCTGTTTATGTTTGGTGTTTGTGTATTTGTTTTGTCTCCCTGTGCAGATTTCAGTGCTCTTTGGAAACCCCAAACAAATCTCTGACTGGGCTGCCTGTGAATGAAGCCTTTACTCCCACAGTGTTATGAAAGCAAACACAAGCCCAGGGTCAAGTGCTTCTTTTGTCCCAGTAGCTCTTTCCCACGAGTTCAATCCTGCCATTAGCATTGATTTCCACTCTTTTAATCTGGAAACGCCTATCACAGCTCCTCAAAGCACTTTTTTTGATGAGATTTCCCCAAATTTTAGAAAAAAAAATTGTTGGCTCCTTACCTTTCCCTCCTGTTGCCTGCAGCATCTTCAGATGATCCACTGTCATTTGCAGTATTTCCGCTTTTTCTAATTTGGCAGATCCCTTTGAGATAAGAGACACATATAAATAAAAGCTTACTCAAGTACTAGAAACTTTAATTTGATATACTTTCCACTGAGCTCAGCCTCATGGTTTCAATTTCCCCTATCATTAGGACATTCTCTGCTTAAATCTTCAGTGAGCATCTGCTTCCCAGACTCGGTCTAAGGACTAATACCGTCTCCCTAATTTCCCTTTATAAGGGCTATACGTCAGCACAGCTCCAGCCTTGAAGGTAGTGTAGAGATGACATCTTCAAGAAATGAGAGAAATACATAACTTTCTGGACTTCCTTTTTAACAACAAACACAAGTGGAGAGCTGGCAGGAGGGATCTGTGTGGCCACAGATTAGGACCCTGCTGCAACCCTGTTACTTTTTGTGCTATTACCGGTAGGTGTCCCTGCGGACACACACCCAGCACTGTCCCTCTCTTCATGGACTGTTAATTTGCAATGTGTCATTGGGTTGTTGAATATTCCATTCCCTCTTTTTGACCAAAAAAACTGCCATGCAGTCCACAGTATTTTAAGTTAGTGAGAGGCCTACTTTGCAAGGACTAAATACTGTGAAAGAGTGTAGCTCCTATGTCAGTAAAAATCTTTTCTGACACTAAGAGTGGCTCACAGAGCTACAAGAGATACTGGAAAAGTACAAAATAGAACTCAAAAGACAGTACTAGTATATCAATGTATAAATAAAACTATTTTGCTTTGTAGCATTCCCTTGGATATCTGGAACACACCCAGACAACACACATGTTATTCCAGTGCAAGAGATCATCCCTTGGCATCAGTTAAAATCAGGGCCGTGCAAGCTGCAGCCACCAGCGGATCACATCCTGCGAGCCAATTTTTTTCCCTTAGTTATCATCTGGGCCACCTCACTGTCTCAGCCAGCTTCACCGAGGTTGCACATTTTTGAGTTGGGCAAAGCTTACCCGGTGCTGTGCAGCCGTGCTTCAGAGCACGGCTCATCTCTGCCACACTCGGGAGTAGCACGGTGGCTTGGGAGGGAGGGAGAGAGGCGGAAGCGAAACTAAACCTCCAACTTGGAAACTCCAGTGAGCTGAATGTCAAGGAGCTGGGCAAGGACTGATGACTTTGTCCTTGGCATATTGCGGGAAAACGGTGGAACTTTCTGATTCAAATACAGCACATGCTCATTTTTATGGCAGTGCATTTTTTTCAATCTGCTTATTGCTTTCAACGTACCAACCTTGATGTGCGTGTGAATTTTTGAATTCCCCGTTTTACATGCAGCTACATCCTGTAGTTTTCTCAGACTTCATCTTTTCCATAGACACAGTACAAGCCGTCTCAGTGAGAGTGACTAATAGCTAAAAACTGCATGGTGCTGGGTAATTTCCAAAGGCTCTGTAGGACTTGCTTTATAATGTTTGTGGTTTTCAAGAAATAAACAATAAAATGGGACAAACAACTTTTGTCTCTTGCCCCTGTTTATCTAGCTGAAAATATCTCTGTCACTGTTTTGCCAGAACCAATGGAAGGGCAGTAACAACTACCAGTTACTAAAAATCATATTGCAGGTGACACAAGTGATGCTCTCGACCAATACTTCGAATTTATTTTTTCAGCCGGCTTTTGCTCAGGCCAGGGATGAAACAGGCCTTTTATGGTGAGGTGTTTGCCACGTAGTTACCACTTACATTCAGCACCTCCCCATACTGCTCTCAAGTTTTACTTTCAGGGGTTTTTTATTTTACTACTACAAGGAAGACAGGTTATTTATTTTCAGATGTTTCATTTTTATTGAAACATAGTGTCAGTTGCACATAGCCATCGATCTTCAGACACTTCTAGCAAAACAGAAACAAGGCTGAATATTTAATCAAAGCCCAAAAAAATAAAATTCAAGATAGGAAAAAAAATTTATTTTGAATGGAAAAACCAAATTGTTATTTTTATTTGTTTTCTTTGATTGTTTGGGTTTTTTTTTTTTACAAAACATTGTGTTCTAAGCTCTTGGTCTGTAATTTCATGACCAAGGAGCTGAGCCAAAGTTAACTGGATCCTTCCAGACTTCCTACTAAATACCTTCTCACTGAAAGTCTATCACTGACTTCACTAGCTGACAAACACAGGCCTATTCCACCTCCTAATACACTGGCTCTAAAGAGTAATCTTAAAACATGAATAATCCAGACTGTCTGCTCCCTTTTCAGGAAACTGGACTGATTCGCTTACAATGGAAAGTATAGATTTGAAAAAAAAAAGTCTGTTAAATTAGCGGCAAAGTAAATTATATCTACAGATTTAATACAGACAGAAGGTTAATTTACATACAGGTTTGGGGAGTTGTGTTAGGTTTGTGTATTTTTATTTTTTATTTAACTGGAGTAAAGCACATTTTTAACAAAACCACTACTGGAATTCATCGAAAGAACAGAGGCAACATGAACACAGTTACCCTTAAGGGAAAAACAAGCCAAAGAATGGAAATGTTTTTCAGCCTTATAATGAATTATGTTTCTAATAGTTTTGCCACAACAAAGCATTTTATTGAAATGCCTGCTTTGTGCCAGATCAGGACACATACAGTATTATTTTAATGAGATTTACAAGAGAACTAACATTGCCAGATGAGATACAGAATTTATATTAAAAAAAAAAAAGCTTACTTGTTTTTCAAAAGCAGTTGGCACAAGCCGCCTCAGCTCTGATAAACTGTTATTTATACGATCACGGCGCCTTTTCTCTATAATCTATTCCCAAAAAAACAAAACACATTAAGTTTATAAAAATGAAGGGCAAAATCACAGCACACATACAAACTGTCCGATGCAGAAATAATTAAATGAAACATACCCCTCTTCTTTTCTTTCTGGCCATGATCTGAGATGTTGTTGTTGGGGAATTTGATCGAATGACAGAACTATTACTTTGCCTGCGAAACAGTAAAAGTATGTCAGGTGCTGCACAACTTGACACCGCTCCTTGAAGACACCTCAGGTCACCATATTACATGTGCATAGTCCCTCAAATGCCATTTTCAATGCTTTTAAGATGTGCCTTGCATTGCACAGTGTTTTTGAAGACAGCAATGCATGTCAGTTTTGACTACCCCAGCATACATTTTGAATTGACGTTTTGAATTTTCCAAACGTCTGCTGGAAATAAAGTCCTTTTCTGTAGACAGTTCACTATCCAGCACAGATTTCATTTTCTTTGCATATAAAGTCCTGCCTGCCAAGTACAGGCTGAAGAACCAGGCCCAAATCCACATGAACCATCTCTATATGGCAACATCAGTGGTAAGTGGACATACCTGATGACACAACCTCTGCCAGGCCTGCTGGGTTTTGACGTTGCTGGCCATTGCTACACAGTCAGTAGATGGTCAAGTATGATGCCAGGTGCCAAGCCTGGCTCTGTTGCATTGTCCAGCAGCAGGATCAGAATTCAAAATCTGCTTTTAAAACTATACTACCCACGAGTATGAAGTTGCTCTTATTTCATCATGAGCACGCGAAAAAAAAACAAACAAAAACAAACAGTATCTTTCAATGCTCATTTAGCCACTGATGAAGACGAGATAGGCTCTGGTGCATGAACCTCTAAATTGGCAGGAGGAGCCCTGAAGCCCCTCAGCGGCCCCGCAGCGCACCCAGCCCGACCCTTCCTGGGCAAACACCACTGCTCGCCCTCGGCTCGCACGGCGGGATTGCTGAAGTTCAGCTGCTGAGGATCCCTGCTCACTTTCCACGGCTCATTTCCCACTGGCGCCGGTTCCCTTAGGTTGTTCGGCCTGATCAGGAGCGATTTTGGAAAAGGTCTGATTGCAAATCGCAAATTAAGCGGAGCTAATGAACCGCAGCCCGGTGGCTCACAAAGCCACTGGCGTGCTGCGCGTAATTTCGAGGCTCGGGCAGTCCAAGCGCGGGGATAATTTTTGGTGGGCTATGAGCGAGCTGTCAGCTGGCCTGGAGGGGGACATAACACCTCTGACCTCGGGGGCCGCCACCTCC
>VZRH01006292.1:1905405-2023848 GCA_013397555.1 Urocynchramus pylzowi
TTGGTTTTTTTTTGTTTTTTTTTTTTTTAACTTTACTCTCTCCTTCTTAAAAAGCCATTTGCATCCCATATCCTTCACTCAGTAAGCAGCCTCTTGGGGATAGCTGTTCTTCTACTTTTAAGTTACTTTCTCTATTAGGAAACTGTTAAGAACAGAAGAGAAATGCAATTCCCATTCATGGACTGTGGACCATGACACTGGTTTTGGTTTTTTGTGGGGTTTTTTTGTGTTTTGTTTTTTTTTTTTTTTTTTTTCTTCTTGATAGACTCATCTCTAACTGCCTGGAAAACAAGAGAAAAAGCCTTCTTGACTTTTTTTTTTTTCCCTGATGTGATTGTAAATAGCTGGTTAAAATGATTTCTGGCCACATTCATACCAAGGTGGGATGGACAGACTGAAGAAAGGGCAGAGAGTGAGGAAACCATGTGTGACAGCTGAAGGAAATAATGCTAAAAAAAAAAAAAAAGAGTCTTTAAAACGTGTCTTTGCCTAGACAGTGGCTACACACAGGTGGAAGTGGATGCATGACATTCCATGCAGGACTGTATTGTGGAGGAGTATTTGACTATTATCTGGAGTGTAGGATTTTTGCCAGTGGATCACAGTAGGGCCTGATCCACAGGTGGGTCCTGTGGTAGTACAATAACTCCACAGATACTGATGAAATTGCTATTCTCTGAGATGGATGCAATCACTCCAGTAGATCACTTCAGTTTTGGGAATGATAAAAAGTGCACAAAGACTTGCTACAATAAATTTCAAGCTGAAGATGATGGAGGAAAAAAAAGTAGGAAGGAAGATGCAGTGAGTATTTATAGATCTTTCTAAGTAAAAACTTTTAATGTTTATCACTGAGCTACACCTCCACAAATCTGATCTTGGTCAAGTAGTGAAGTTGACTATTGGGATTTTAGGCTGACGACAGAAAATGTAACTCGGCATTTCCTGCAGTTTGTCACATTACTTCTCTGTTTTCGGTGCCTACAGGGGTCAATGCATGCACCCTCCTGGGTCGAGTGCTTCCTCCTGGCCCCTAGTCAATAGGTGCTGCATGTTTGTCCAGAGCATGAAATGCTCTCCCTGAGAGCTGTCACTACATTGTAGGTGACACAGAAAGACAGGAACACCTCCTCTGGCTCCTACTGTCTGGTGATAACGAGGGTGATTGAACAGCACCCCAAGGAAGGACAGCTGGAGAGGACAAACGCTGCAGTTGAAAGCCTCACCCTTAACTCTTTGCACCTTGGCACACTTCCTATGTGAGCTCAGACATTCAGGACAATTAATTAAATTAACAAAAGGTGTAAATTAAAAGTGTCTGTGAACTGTATTGAAACTCAGTTTGCATGCTCTTATTCACAACAGAACTGGCTGCAATTTGATTTAAATTAACTCACTTTCAGAATAAAATAACATTGAATAGAATAAAAGCAGCTTTAATTTTGAATGGATGTCTACATAGAACTGTTTGTGGTTTAACTAATCCACTTTAAATATTAAGTCTGTTGATTTTCCTGGGCATTTCCATTTAGGCTAGTTTGCTTTGTGCCTCTATTTTAGGCTCCTATCATTACAATTGAAATAGTAATTGCCTGCTAAAGTTTAAAGTCATTGTGTGAAGGATCTTGATAATGACAGCATTTTGCCTGATACTCAGCATATGTGTTCTGCAAAAGCCAGGTCTTGATTTTCTATACACGTGTAAAGTTCTTGCCAGGTAATCTTTTACAACGACTGTACCCAGCTGTACATGACCAGGGGAGACATGCAGCAGTGGAGAATTAGGGCATCATGGTCGATTTTAGACTTTCACTGAACATCTCCTGGGATTTGGCTCTCTGTTTGCTTTGAAGACTATGGGCCAAGATTTAAGAACTCTCTAACTTCAGTCATCCTAATGAACGGCTTCAATGGTGTTAAAGGGAACTAGGGCACTTCCTTTTCTAGTGGAAATCAGGCCATTTAATTACCTCACAATAATATACAGAACCTAATCTCACAGTTTTTTGCACAACATTAATTATGAACTTTAATCTATTTTAGCAGTAGTGCTATTAAAATCCATAGATCTGTATCAAGAATAAAACTATCCTATTATAATGGAAATAGAGTAGTTGTAAAAATGAGCACATAATCACAGTTTTCTCATTGAAACTGATTTCTGTTGAAATAAATTTTCACAGTGGTGAAGCATGGTTTAATTCACTAGTGACTGGGGCAAGTCTGGATAGACACATCCTGTGTCAAAAATGGGGACCTTCTTGAATTTTTGTAATAAAAACTTGGTGGGTTTTGAACTAAAGCATTTCTACCTTCTTTTTTTTAATTATTATTTTTTCAGTTCCTTCTTTCTTGTCAGCTTTTTACAGCATGTTCCTTTATTTCTTTTATGTTTTTCATGCTGAATGGACCATTTTTCTGCCTTTTGGATGCTAAAAACTGGAAAATTGTCATTATTTGAGATTTATTGTTGGTTGCTCATTTAAGATAAAAAAACCCCATGCTTCCCAGAGAGTTAAGAAGGAACCGGTTTTCAGGGAGTGCTAAGGTTTTATCCAAGATTTATTTATGAAGGAAAATAGTGTATCATCTCCAGGCTTCAAACCTATCTGTTATAATAGAGCACTTCACCTAATGCTCTAAAAATACTCCTTTATATAAACTGTGCATGTGATAGAAATAAACAACCCCAGATATTCTGGATAGATCCATGGTATTTTTGCAAGCCTCCTCAGTAACAGTAGTCCTTATTGGCACTTCGAAGGGACTTTGAAACTACAGATCCTGCAAAGCTGGGTAAGTAAAAGGACACACTAAACATCTGCTTGTCAGTAGAAGAAGTTATGATCTCTAGAAATAAAAAATAATTAATGGAAACATCTTCCAAGTCTCTGAAATAAAACACGTAGGGTCAACATGAATACTCAACTGGTAAAATTTCTACACATATTAAACAGGCATAAATTCAGTCAAGAGCCAGGGTCTTACACCACACAAGTTTGGATCAGAATTTCCAGCCAAAGAGAAACAGTGTTTCCTCAAACTGTGAGTTTTACATACTGCCATGAATGTATGTCCATGGAGAGAACAGTTCATCTAAACCACAGGAAGTTCCCTTTTGTCAACTGCTGTCCAGGGGAGAGAAGTTGTCTCTGTTCCATTCTGATGAGTCTTGTGTCTTACAACTGCCTGTGCTTAAACAAGTATTTTCATGATTCTTTAGTTAATATCATGTTTGATCCTGCTGAGCCTAATCAGGAAAACCTGTGTTGACTGGATATGACTTTTGCTTCAAGAAGGAAATTGAAAAGCTCTCTCTGCAGGAACTGGGCCTAATTCCAATTTTCTTCTTACTTCTAAAAGAAAACAATTTTGTGAAGGTATTTTTGATTTATAGTGATAAACATTTTTCTCTCCTTCAAAATATTATATTACTTTGGTACTATTTTATTTTTAAATCTTTCTAATTAATTTTATTCAGTGTATATTTTTTGTAACACATGGTTGAAAATAAATATGTCTTATTACAGCAAAGGTACATCAGACTTTGAGAGGAAAGCTCTGCAGCTCTGAGGATGTGTCAGACTTTAAAAAGTGTTCATTGTCAGCGACTTAAAAAGTGTTCACTGTTCTTTCTGGTAAAAGAGATAAAAAATTCTGTGTAGACTGAACGCTTTCCAAAATGCTAAATGCTTTCCTTTGCTTGCTAGGTTGTTTTCTTGTGTTTCATTTTTTTTATGGCAGATGTTAACCAAAGCACACTAAAAATTACTCTGAGAGCAGTTTGCTTTTGGTGCTTGCCAGTCCTGTGTGAGTGCTGGTGGTCACCTTTGCAAGCAGCAGAGGTGCCATTTTCGGACCTGTCCTGTTCCTTTTCCGAGCTCCGTCACAGGGCCTGAGGTGGCTGGCAGCACTTCCTCAGGCCTTCAGCCTGGGAGTCTCCTTCCCTGGGTATATTCAAAAGCTGACACAATCCTCAGTAATGTGCCCTAGGGGACCCTGCCTGTGCCAGGGGGTTGGAATAGATGCCATGCAGTGGTACCGCCTGACCTTATCCTTTCTGTGGTTTTGTAAGCCTTCTGGAATTACAGAAAATGGACACCCCCCCGCCAAATCACCATGAGGAGCTTGGGTGTTTTTATCCTGGTGTAAAGGATAAAACCAGATGCTATTTCATGTTTCCTTCCTCCAGCCCCCAGCTTAGCCACTGTTGTATTGTTTTTGACCATGGAACATTTCTTTAACTGAAGACTTCAGCTTCATTTTCTGAGCCGAATCTCAGGTCTCTGAAACTTTCTCTTCTTTGGGGCCATTGCTCCTACTTGGAAAGCTGCCATGGCCTTCTGCAAGCCTTTCTCCTTAGCTTCTTTCTGACTGTTGCTTTATTTTCTACTGCTCTTCATGAGACATGTTCCCTTCCTTTTTGCCAGCTCCTTCTCTGGGAACAACCTGATGATGTCTTCTGGACTGCAGCTCACAGAACCTTCTAGCAATGACTTCCCAGTCACAGAACGGTTTTTACGTGATGTCTCTTGATGGACTCTGCCTGTTCATATGTCGTTCTCCCATCTTTGTCCTTTGCACAGTCAACACTGAACTTCTTCCTTCTTAAAGCTTGTCTTCTCTGCTTCCTTGAACAAGGCTGAGGATATCAGCTCTCTCAGTCTTGGAGAGAAAGGCTTATAATGCTGGTGTCTTCTCTGCCCTCTTGTTTGCTTAGTTGTGAAAGCTGTCTCCAAGTGCAGCAATCAGATCTTCCTACAAAAGCAGAGGATAATCTGACTTTTCTGCTAAGTAGGCTAAACTTTGTTCGAGCTCCTGCCTGGCTTGCCAAGCACATCTCCTCTCTGTGTTCCTGGGCTTTTAGAAAAGCGGTTCAGTTCATCCTCCTGGTTAACAGCTCTGGCCACATTGCTCCTGTCACTGCCTCTGGACCACTCACTCCTACTCTGCCTGAGACACCCTGCCTTTAACATCTTGGCCCTTCTCCAGCCTCCCTCACCCCTGACTTTTCTCTTACCATATTCTCTCCTCCCTTCTTTTGGTAGTCTGCTCAACTCTGCCTTCCACATTTTGTGTGTGCAGAGTCTCTGAAGCTTTTTCGGTGGATTTTCCCGATACTCTCAGGATTAGCAGTGGCTGTGCAGGGCTCCCAACATGAGGGCTGTGGTGGTTGCCTGTGACATCTGCTCAGATTCACCATACTGATTTTCCAGGCTCAGCAGGTGCTCCCCAGTGCAGACTAGCTCCATTTGTTTCCAAGTTAAATTACAATAGCACTTCTAGTTTATCTCCTGTATTACCTTTAAATTGTCTCTAGGCCTAAGCATAGGTGCTGTAAACCCCAAATGCACCCAGGATTACTAGGTATGGCCATGTCCCTAAAATGTCAAAATGTTCCCCTCAGCCTTGGATCTCCTTCTGTCTGGAAACTGCACACTGAGGTACTTCAGCATGCAGGAAGGTTTTTTTTTTGAAGTGAGGTGACATGTCAGAGCAGTGGCACTTAAACATCCATCTCTGTGGGAGGTTTGGGTTCCTACAATCAGAGGGGATTTTTCTTCCCTGATAGGGGAATTCCAAGCTGGCACAGCAGCCCACTGGCTCTGTCAGGGAAGAGAGAGGTGAGAGGGATGAGCTACAGAAACCTCCCTGCTGCTCCCTTCTGCCAGAGGGGACAAATCTTCCAGCTGTGAGAGGGAGTCTGACAGTAAGGAGAACAAGGAAAAATATTCTTGCTGGTGTTGAGTAAGGAGAGGGAATTGTCATGGAGAGCAATTGCCCTGCTGGAGGCAGTTACTGAGCACCTGCCTACTTGAATTTGATTAGTACCCACACAATGGGTGTGTGTCACTTGTGTCACTTGTATGCTCTGCTTCTGAAACCAGGTACCCTGCAGAGCTCAGGGGTTCAGGGCACAGTTTCACATGGAGTGAGATTTTTGCTGTGGTTACAGAAAGGCCAGAGTCTTTGTGTTCTATAAGTCCGTGGCATCATCTAAAGTTCATGACGTGTGTTGTTAACAAAACAGCCTCTCATTTGTTTCATACAGTAAAACATGACATAGCACAAGTAACACATATTTAGATTTCCAGGACCACTCTTTCATGAAAAGTTTCTCCAGGAATTTTACCTTTCTTCTAATTAAAATAATCTCAGATAAAAGCACTGCAGTAAACAGAGAAAGACAGGTAACAGACCAGCTATAAAGAGGAGGTGCCAGCAATACATTATGGTCTGGAGAGGAGTGTCTGAGGGAATGGTTGTGTAGTCCATTGATTTCTTCTGTATTGATCTTAAATGGGAAGTAAGGAGACTGCAGGACTGATGCTAAGTAGAGCATATAAATTTATTTAAAATGTAGAAGATCTGGCGACAGCAGATAGAGCATGAGAATGAGAGAAAGCAACCTGAGGAGCTCAGGAAACACAGCCCAAGCAAGGTGAATCGTGAGAAAGAGGGGTGCATTCCAGTGAACAGGAGGGTACAGAGTATTTTTAGCATAGCAAGTCTGCAAAGTGGCCACTGCAGCTCAGCTGGTGGAATGGCTGTGCACTTGTGGAGCAGGCCTGCACAGGGGAATAAACCCTCCTGGTGCAGCCAGATACTGACATGCCAGAGACAGGCCATTTATCCCAGTCAGAAGGCTCAGGAAGAAGGGGGTTGGCACTGGTTGCCCTCTTTTGTGTGCCCTCCATGCTGTCCTTGCCTTCTTGTTCAAGTCATGGTTTTTCAATTCAAAACATGTTTTGTGCAGGTATCAGAGTCAATACAGAAGATATTTAGAGGGATGATAACTCTGTATAGAAAGACCACAGAATTTCATTGCTAGGGTCAGGGGTAGTACAAAGTACACATGTCCATAACACACCTTTGTCCACACAGCTGTTTCTCACCTTCCCCTTCCCTGTGAGCATAGAGAGCATTTGCTTTCCTACCACACCCATCTCCTTTTTCACTGTCCCTGCAGAGGTTAAGACTCTTAATTGGGAAAAATTCAAGCCCTTCAAAAACAGTGGGAGAACCTGTTGAGTTAATTTTCAGTGTAGCCAGCTTTTCAGTCTTGGGTTGGCTGGACTTGTGATATTTTGCTGGTGTTTCATGGTTGCTGGCAAAAGGACGAGGCAAGTATTTCACAGAGTCATCTAAGGAAGGAAAGAAAACATCCTAACAGAGCACATTCCAGCAGATGACGAACTTTTAAAAATACATTTTGGTACTTGGTCATACAACCCTACATTAAATACAAAATTGTAATGGATGAGAAAATGCACCAACATCTCTTTTCCTACATCAATAAACATGTTGTTTAGTTAAGACATGTTCAAATACCTCTTGTGAGAGATATTATGAGCCTTAGAGCGTAGGGTATGATACACTCTTGTTCTGAAGTAATGGTGTAACCAATCTGCTGCTATTTTATACTTCAATAGGTTTGAGAAGACTACATAATGCCTTATACAAACACCTCTGGTATTTTGGTAATAGGAACATTTTCTATATTGCATATTCTATATTTCTATATTAGTACCATCACATAGTCTAGTTACAAATCACTTCATCAGTCACTAATTAACTGAATAACTGGTGCTTTAAAATCTGCATCTTGTCAATATACAGTAAGTCAGTTTTTAAGTATGGTAGCAATTAATGTTGAACTTTCCCTTGTACTTTTTAACAGATTGAGTGCTATTCCTAGACTCAAAATGTCCAGACTTAATGGCTCCCACATAATAAATAAAATTGTTCAAATGGCAATGCTGCAAAATTCCAGTTCAAAGGGTGAAAATTTTGCAAAATGTTCCAATAATAATAAATGTAAATTTTGCTGTGGCCACTTGGTGTCATCTAGTCAGAGCTAGTTAGTTTCTTGTTCTAGACTTGGTTTTAGTGTAAAAAAAAAAATCACATTTAATCTTGTTTATCTGAGACCCAGAGGACCCATACTAGCTCTTATTCTCTCCAGGTGAGGTCCTCAGAGACAGCATTGCAGTATCACCAGAAGACTACCAGTCTTAAGAAAAGTGTTCCCTCTTAGAAGGGCTGCTTTGGGGGCAGACTGAGGCACATGACTGAGACTTTTGCCCTGATTGCAAAGATGTTTTGCTGCCAGTGCTGCTGGAGAGCAGACAGGTGAGTACATCCTGCTTACTACAGCTGAGATGATACACAAAGGTCCAGGTTCCAGCAGAGGATGGAGCAGACAGCACTATTAGGTGGCACAGGTGCAGCCTTCAGGAGTTCTCATGAAATTCTGGTGTCAGCTCAGGACAGCTCTACATTCACCCTGCATCTTGAGCCCTCTACTTCTTTGCCAGCCTACTAGCAGCAGGAAGATACTCAGCCCTCAAATGAGACAAACAACCCCCGATCTCTGGGGAGAAGCACATTTTTCAAGAGTTCTGTGTGAGGTGGAGCACTTGGATTTTTTTTTTCTTTTGCTGTAAAGAGTCTTCTCTGTTCTTCTCTCCAGTTGGGTGATCCTGCATTGAGTTACACCCAGCCAATGTGTAATTGCTTGAAACTGGATCCAAGGCTTGGAAAATCTTTTTGTGTTTAAATCTGTACCTAATCAAACATCTACTCACTCTGTGAGGAACAAGAATGTAGAGCAGAGAGGAGGAATATTTCCCATTGGTAGAAATGAAAGGCAATGTTTTGGTTTGGTTGCTTTGCAGCCACTTAAATTGAGTTTACCAGGAGACAAGTTTAGAGAGAGGATGCTTCTGAAAGGGTTTTAATTGTTTCATATATCACAGTTTGCTATGTTTTAAATATTTATGTCAATTACCTTTGCTGCTGACAGACTAAGGAATCCAATTGTGTCTGGTGCTGCTTACCACAACATTGTAATATGGAGAGTATAATGAAACTGGGAAAAAAAACCAGAGGTAGAATTAAGTGCAATTAGTAACATGCAACAAATGAGCAGTTGATTACTTATAAAAAGAACCTTGTCAGCACTGCGACCATCCAGTGATTCAAAGATCAGAACGTTGCAGATTGCTGTTGACAAACGGGAGGGAATTCACATAAAATAACTCAACCCACTGTTGGACTTAAAAGACTGGTTTATGGGAAAGATTAGGACAGCTAGATAAAGCCTGTCTGTCTAAATACTTTCATAACAGTAATTAATGTGGTATACAGCACTGTATGTTGAACGGCTTAGTGGAAGTTGAAGGATCCAGTAACCCCTTACAAAGTTGTAGCCTGTTAGCATGAAGAAAGGATAGAAGTGGATAAGGATTGCTGAAGGAGCACAAGTGTTTAGATGAAAAGGAGAAAAGCTCATGCCAAACACTAGGAAATATTACCTCCTGTGAGAACTGTTAGGCTGTGGTCAGAAGTTATACAAAACCCCCTTAGCTGAGTCATTTAAACAGAATTGTAAAACACAGTAGAAAATATGCTGTATTGGCAGAGAGCACGCCTAGATCAGGAACAACCAGCCTACTCCCTGGTTTCCTTTTTCCCAAGGGCCCTTTACTGCTGGTGTGGTAGATATCAATTGACTTAGCAAGAGGCAGAGCAGGGATGGCTGGAGGCAAAGAGGGAAAACTCAGCACATGAGTTTTGTGCATGATGGCTGGTTGTGTCCATGGAAGGGGGGTGAGGAGTGAGAGGCAGGAGGTTTGCAAAAAATACGTCACCTTGCCACGCTGATGTGCTTTCACCTCTTTCTTCTATCACCACCACAGATTTCCCACACTTTTAGTTAACAAGAAAAAGGGTTGAACATGTCACTCTGTACATTTCATGTTTCCTTCCTTTTTTTGTATTGATAAAGCAGTAGTTACAGGATTTTGGGGGGAAGCTCTATGGCAGTTGCAAGCAGCCTGGAAAAAAAGAATTGCTCTCTTGGGAGCCTCAGAAGAAAGCTACAAAGTAAAAAATATTGTTCTCTGCTTCATGGAAAATGCTGGATGAACTTACTCATCCTGCTGAGGTCACCATGAAAGCTTGTGGTGCCCAGCTGCACCCATCATGCACATTTTGTTATTTGCTTCTCCAGGAGATTTCTTTCCATGGCTTTACTCCTTTGTGGCCAGCACTATGTTCACCTGGCTAAAATTAATTTAAAACACAGTTTTTAGCACCAACACTGTCTTTATCGTGAGAGATTATTTGTGATTTTAGTGATTGAGAGTTTGTGAAGTCTCAATTCTCAGTCTGTATTTGTTGGAGAATCTTGTTTTTAATTTTATTTATGAAGGCCACCTGAGAGTATGCTGTGAAGGTGATCAGCAGGGAATCTCATTTCTGTACAGCACCTATAACTCCATCATAGCAAAATGACCCCAAAGACACAAAGAGTTAAGCACATTAAGTATTTTAATGTGCTTTTTATTTACTGTATGCCTCCAAGATGCAGAAATGTTTTCTGTGGTGAAAAATGTTATTTGTATTACACAGCTGGGCATGGGTTGGCCTAAGGAATAGATTCACAATGGGACACTGAAGTTTTGACTCTCAGCATTGGCTGGCAAAGCCCATGTCTTTGAGTTGGGCTCCCAAGGATATGCAGGCATGTTATGGGGAGAGCACAGTGCTTGAAGAGCAGCCCCACTCTGGCATGTGCAGAGCCACGTGTAGTGGATGTAAATGATGTGTACGTGTTGCTTAGCAGGCTAGAAGGACACACCATGGGGATCTCCAAGTTCCTTTCTGGATCTCTGGTGCTGATGCTGGGCTCCTGTGGGACACATACTGAAGCTGGGCTGCTGTGGGACACAGCACTGAAGCTCTCCCAGATACTGAAGCTCTCCTCTCAAGGCAGACCCCAAAGCATCCCATGCTCGAAGTTTTCAACAACACAGCCAGCCTGGTCTGAGGCGAGCGATGGAGAGACTGGGCTTGCCCTGGAAAGAGATGAGGGAGGAGAAAAGTGCAAATAGGAGGCAGAGAACTGTGGGAGAGCCTAGCCTGCTCTTCTTGCTCAGGAGTGGATGCCTGGTGTAAGGAGCAAGGACCCCAGCAGCAGGTGCTGGTCATGCAAGGCAAAGCAGCAAACCCAGTTTCTCAGGCCCATGCCACCAGCAGGGCAGAGCAAGGTGCTGCCAACCTCTGCAGGCCATGGCCCTTCTCAGCTGCTTATGGCCATTCCCAGACCCATGCTACAGCCAGTCCTTTGGAAAACAGCCAGGCTTATCTCTTTCTCTACAAATCTACTTAGAGATGAAGTGCTTGTTCCTTCCATGCTTCAGAATTGATGGATGTGGGAGAGGATATTCACTTTCACTTCCACTGAAGTCATGGCCTTTTAGAATGACCATTAAAAAAAAAATAAATAAAAGGCAGACCTCCTCTTGCATGGACAGCACTCTGAATGAGACTCACTGCCAGCTTGGCGTGGAGGAAGAAAGTTTCATGACTTAGTGACATGTGACCTTGAACCCAACCAGCACAATCCTTCCTCTTCAGGTATTTAAAAAGTAATAGCAATAACTTTTAATTAGAGTATTTAATACTTCTCAAGTGTTTAAATTTTAGGGAATTTTGACCTATGGATCTTTTTTCTTGTGATGTATTACAGCAGGGAAGAGCAGACTCAGCCAGAGACTTTTTGCACATGTGAATATGTGAGTTGCAAGATGGTGGGATGTTCTGCAGAAGATGTCCTCTGGCAGAGCCTTTGGCTGAGTGTGTTAAATTCCCTCTGAAATGTAAAGAAGAATCCCTTTTCTCTCTGTCAGGCTTACAGGATGGGTAGCAAAAAGTGGACCTGGCAAGTTTTAAAGTTTAACAGGGTCTGTGGACTGTTGATAATGTATTTTTTGCAGAATATGATAGGTATCCTGTTCTGGGAGAAAAATTCAGTGAATAAATACAAGTTTTTGCTTTCAACACTCCCCTCCTGGACTCCTGCTGTCAAGTGGCTGCAGAATTCAAAGAGATTATTTTGGAGGTTCCAAAAATCTGTCATACAGATCTGAGTTTTTTTCCTTGTATTTGTCAATGTGTGACTAAGCACAAGTATTACAGGAAACATGGAAATGTTTCGGCTTTAACGAATGGCTGTGGAAAAAGACCTCCTACTGATTAACAACTGTTGTTTAATAAAATAATTTTCGGATGTCCAAATTGCTGATTGTTCCAGTGAGGGTTACATTCTGACCAGAAGGGATCCCACCAGTCCCATGTCATCAGCCTGTGTGCTCTGAGAAGAGGCTTTACTGCGGCCATTTCCTGCTTCAAAACAATGGAGCATGAGAGATGCCCATCTTTGCTCCCCAAACTGCTTAGCCCAGTCCCTAGGGTGGCATTAAAACCATGGGAGAACAAACTAGGAGAGGAGCTGGAGTGTGAGGATGTGTCTTTGTTTCAGAGATGCAACCCACAGAATGAAAGCCCAGCTAGGATGGGAACAGAGAAGATCTCTCATGTTTCCTGGGGCTTTGAGGGTCAGTGTGGGTGTATCAGGTGCTGGCTGGAAGGAGAGCAGAGAGGGCCAGGGACCCACAAGAAGTTCACCAGGAGCTTTTCTGTCCTGAATTTCTCCCTCCATAGCAGGAACCAAGCCCAGCTGCTCTTATGCTGTCCTCTGTGGGGCTGGTAGTCAGGGCTCGCTGCACACACCCCCAAAGTCCTGGGTGGCACTGGGGCTGTTTTGCTTGAATGTTTTTCATGCAAGGGCTCACACGCACACACACTGAGAAACTTTTATTTCTGTTACATTTTGTGGCTGTTCTTGCTGTGCTGTGAGGCTTTCATCTAGTCTGTCTGTCCTGTGAAGGGGCAGAGTGCTGCTGCGTGGCTTTTCCCAGGTGATGTGGGCAGTGCTGCAGCTGAGCTCTCCACCTTGAACCAGGGCCTCATTCAGAGAGCCATTCAGGTCTGATGCTTTCCTAGCAGTACATGTTCCCTCTGCCAGTTTCTTTATGGACACAATACTTCAGTTCCATGCAGCTGGGTATTCTTAGTCTAAACATGGCTGAAGGCAACAAATTAATGTCACTGCCCATTTTTAATGTTGGTTTGTTTGTTTTGGGTTTTTTAATAGGCAGCCAGCAGATGTGCGCAAGGGTTGCTTATTGACATTAATCATTACCCTGTTGATAGCCCTGGGCAGGCAGCTTTAATTGACCAGAACTGAATCCAGTAATCATATCATGGAAAATATACATCACATTTATTTCAGTAGCACATCTGAATTACAGTAATATGAGTTCATGGCAAAATTCTCAGTGACTGCATTAGAAGCAGGAGCAGAGCCATTGTCTGATAGCACAGATGTAACTGAACTGTGCCCCACAGTCTGCTGTGCTTAGGCAGGACAGTGAAGCTATGCCCAAAAAGTCATAAAATTACTCTCCAGGATCCTGCAGACCAAGCCCTATTCAGGCAAATAAAGAGAAGCCTGTACATGATGGTTGTAGAATTGTGTCTTTCATTGTTTTCTTTGAGTACAGCCCTTCAATAGAAGGGATGGTCACAGTCTCTTCAAACAGCAGAAATGCTCTAGTAAGAATACATAAAAGAGGCCATCCAAAAAAATAACAACTACAGAAACCTTTACTTTTACCCAATTACCTGCAGAAAATTATAGTTAAAAAATAGCTGAGAAAGTCAAGCAACGGAAAAAAAACCCCTGAAATTTAGTTTGATCACTTTATGACTGGGAAAAACTCTCAGGACAATATTGGTATATTGACTAATGTGTTACTGAATTCAATTTTTGTTACATATATCAGCACGTTAGATATTACATGGAAAAGAAACAAGGATGAATAGCTGGCCAACATAGTCAATTGAGCCTGTTTTTTCCATGGTGAATGCAAAGTCTGTGACCTTTGTTCAACAGAATGGTTGAGAGATGAGGTTTGGGACTGTGTTAAGTTGCCATGAATGGCAGAATCCAGGCAGAGCAGATGTGATTAGTTGCCTAAACTTGACTGTGGATATATTCCTATGAACCTTTTCTCATCCTGTTCCATGCAACAACATTCTAATAGAATAGAAACATTCTAAATATTTACTATAATGATTTAAAAATGTGGATGAAGGTGCTGATTTGTAAAAACAGATATCTTGAGGATGAGCAGAGCCCTTGGGTTCAATGAGTATGAATGAATATGTTGTATATGCTTCACTTTGTGTATTAACTATATGTATTTTTAGCTGTTAAGGTGGTTTTCTGATGTTAAAGCTCCACATAGACAAAATGTCTCTTTTGAAATGGTAGAATTATAAACCAGTAGGATTGTGTACAGTCTGCAAATTAAGTTACACTTTAGTGTAACTCTTGTTCAAAGGTTTTGTATAAAACAAAGACCTTATTTTACATGGGAAAAAATAAAAACACCAAAAGCCTTGCAGTGAGAGTTGTACAGTGGTTCCAGAAATTGGAGTAGTTTATTAATATAGGTTTTTAAAGCAATGCTGATGTAATTTTAGGTAACACCCACCCTCTTAAAATTTGCTGTCTCTGAGAAAGGAGATAGACTATATTGAAAACCAGAGGACAGACATGCAGTGAGATGAACAATGTACACATGTACAATGTACACATGTGCATGTACTAAAAAGGTAGGTAGTCTTTAATAAGATTGCTGCCTCCACTTTTGCAGAAAAAGAGTGTTTTAATTATCAGGAGACATCTGCAAGGGCTTCAAAGGGAAATTGGTGAGGATATTGGTTAGATGGATCAGAATATTTTGCCTGTGCTAGTCCAGGGAGGTTTGAAGGAGAGGTAGAACTGAGGTAGAGTTAGGGTTTTTTCTTTATTTATTCTTCCTTTATTCGTTTATTTATTCTGAGACCAGAATTAGTTTACTTTTCTTCATGTTGAAGTGGTTTTGTACAAAATACTTTAATTATAGCCTACTCAGTAGGAAGAACAGCCTCTTCATAGCAATGAGTAAACTTCTGGAGACAAATTGATATTTGTAATCTCCTTACTTCAGGAGAAGGTACATTTTTGGGGTTCTTCAAAATTCACAATTTCATTGATGTTTTCATTTTTCTTTTAAGCCATCATGATAATGCATAAAAGTGAGACAATACCGAGATTTTAACTTTTTTATTTCAGTCCCCTAATAATAGAAATATTGCAGCTTGTAAGACAAAACAATTCTCAGAAGATACAAATTTAATTGACTGCTTCCTCTTATTAAGCTGTGCACTAATTCAGATTTTGGAATTCATGCAGATTTTAATGGGGAATCTCAGTTTTCAAACCTTTTTTTAAGTAGCCAGAGAGGAATGGTAATAATGATTTAAATTATTATCTAACTTGATCTATGTGGGATCTCCTTAGAAAAACTCACTCTATGTAGTTTAGACACATTCTTGAGTGATTTGTTGTCCCAGGGCCTCTCAGTCCATGCTGAATGTTCTAGGGG
This sequence comes from Urocynchramus pylzowi, assembly GCA_013397555.1. NCBI lineage: Eukaryota > Metazoa > Chordata > Aves > Passeriformes > Fringillidae > Urocynchramus > Urocynchramus pylzowi. The sequence goes on from VZRH01006292.1 coordinate 1,920,750, forward strand.
ATATGTGATTTCCTTGTTGCTAACCTTGAATAATGAAATCAGGGACACAGTAAAGTTGGAACCCATCTTTCCATGGTTTTGTCCTCAACTCTCTTTTCTGTATAAACTTATTCTTTAAAGTACTGGTGAAAAAATTCATGGTTCTGCTGCCTTCCCTGCATTCTAAAAATGTCTGTCAGGTTGGTAAGTTATATATCCAGTGGAAGTATTAAAAGAATTAGGCTACCAAGACTGAATTTAATTTTCTTGTTATTCCAGAAATGGTTGAATTACATTAGTAACGGTTTCATGTTTGAATTTGCAAAATTGTAGGGACAGTTTGCAGAGTTGTAGGGACAACATGTGAAGGACTTTTTGTTAATGAAATGCTCACCTAACTGTCTGTGTTTCCAGCTTTTCCTCTGTTAGTCCTTATTAAATGCACAAACTGGTTAAAATTCACCTCTTTCTGTTTAGATATTTGGCCCCATGTTGACTGTTTTTCAGAGTGTAAGAACTTTTACAAGGAAAAAAAGAGGACCCTGAAGAATGTGATGCTACTTTATGGAGGACAAATCTTCTATTTCTACTCTGACATGAAACTCTTAAAGGTGAACAAAGAGGGAGACATGTCTAGAAATGCACAAAGAAGCTGAGCTAATTAAGAGAGCTCCCATTGCCTCCCTTCATGAAAGCTGCTGTGCTTTTGAAACCCTGGAGATGGTTTCACTGTGGATTTGTGAGGTTAGGAGTACAGCTGGGATGCTGAGACTGTGGGCTGGGTGGTATGTATAGAATGTGTTTGATCAGTTTCCCTGGTTGTATTAGAAAGAGATGGCATAAAACAAATGGGGTGGAAATAGGCAGAAAGGATGAGGAGCTCCCTCTGGGATAGGTCTCAAATGATTTAGATTGTGGGAATTTTTTTTTTTTTTTTTTTTGTGTGTGTGTGTGTGTGTGTACTAAATGTATTTTTTCTGGAGATTTCAGTGACAATTTTTTTTCTTCTAATCTTCATCAATGTTACAGAAAATGTATTTGAACCTTCAGAAACATGAGGTTCAAACCTTGCAGTTCATTCCTGCAGATGTGTTCATGGCATGCTACAGCCCTGCTTTCTCAATGCTGACATGCAAATAGCTTGTCAGTCTTGTCTTGTACTGTTACTATGATTCCTTATTTGGTTCCTGTCACTTCCAGGTATTCAACACTGTAAAAATAATTTTCTTGTCTGAAGCATCATCATAGACGGTGTACTTGAACAATGCTGTCTCTGGGATAAATATGTGTGATTGTGGCATTTTGGATAAACAGAAGCTGGGTGATGAAAGACATGCTGCCTCTGTTCACAAGCCACTGAGGATCAATAATGAATATTCAGTGCACCACATAAAATCCACCAACATTAGGGCTACCCAGGAGATCACAACACACTGGTGAGGAGATTTATATGGCAGTCAGTCCGTTTGGTCATGTTCACACTCCTTCACTCTTATACTTTGATAAGAAGAATATAACAAGACCTTTACACTGTCTTGTTTAGTTTCACTGTCTTGAAATGCATCAAAAATCCTTGTGTCTCCTCTTCCCTGGTGAGCCTAACTCTGATCATCTGATTCCTGTATCAGCAGAAGGATTTCCTCACTTGACAGGAGCATGGACCAACTTGGCAGAAAGTAAAGAGCATTATTAATAACAGATGTTGCAATGTTTTTCTGTGTTTACAATACGCCTGTATGTTACATGTATCATTTGAAATTATATTGAAATTATTGATTTTTATTTAATTACTACAAGATAAAACATTTTCAGAACAGCTCGAGGGTTTTGGAAAATTAAATAAAAAAATCAGAGTCTGTCTGAGAAATTCTGTGTTCGGACCTGACTTCATCCATTAAAAACAGGTACTCAGTTAAATGGAAAAATATAATTTTGCTTTAGTTTTGTTTCTTTTCTATTGTAAAGATGAGAGCTGCACTGAAATTCTACTGGAAAAGCAATACCAATAAAACATCAGAATTAAAGGGAAAACAACTTTAAAGTTTGCTTGAAAATTTTACACAGTCATATATGTCTGCCTTATCTTTCAATCTATCTTCCTTTTGGCTTTTATTCAGCAAGATGTTTAAGCCTTTGTCTCACCTTAAGCAGGCAGCAGATTAAAATCCTTGTTGAACTGGGGTAGGCACAGTTACATGTTAGTTCAGCTCAGAATGATAAATATTTGCTCATATTAGTGCTATGCAAAACCTGATTTTTAACCTCATGGAAACTCTGTGACATGAGCAGATTACTTGGAGACTTGCACAAGCCTCTTGAGGAGAAGTCCCCCATGCACACGATGCATGAAGGGCACCTTTATTCAGAAGCAGCCATGGATTTGTAGATCTTTGATGATTCATTGAACAATTTCTAGTGATCCTGGAAACCTGAGTTTCCTGAGGCAGCAGCAGGACTGCTAACACATTTGACAAAGGAAATGGACTAACTATGTTTTTTCTGCCAACCAGGGGGCACCGCAATCTCCCTTAGGGTGTCAGCAGAGGGTCTAGCAGTCAGCCTTTGAGTCTAAGCTCCTTCCTGCTTTCCCACATGATGCTTGGCAGGACATGAGTGATGGGGCACTAGGACAAGGTATATCCACTACAAGCAAATGTTAATTGAGTTTGCAATTTTCATTAAGTAAATAAAATAATTTAATTTGAGCTGTAAAACTTTGGTTGTAAAGGACAGAAAACCCTCCACAGCCCAAAGCCAAAATTCTGACCAGAATGCAATGATCAGGAACACTCTATGGCATTGCTGGTTTTTCAGATTTGGCCCTGGTGAGCCATATCCCCCAAGAGGCAGAGCCTCCCATTGCCTACCCTGTGAGAAGCTGGAGTGACAGAGCCTCCCGTGTCACCCCTGAGAAGCCTGGGCAGGGGCAGCACTGTCCCTGCATTGGGATGGTGTGTGCCACAGCTACTTGGATGTCACTTTTAGCTAAAGGCTAGGAAATTCAACATAGTGAGGGATTAAAACCTGTGCTCTGCAGTCCCAGTTAGGCAAATACCCTCTTCAAGATGGAGAACCACTCTGTGTACCCCTTTTTCAGTACACCCTTCCAAGAGGCAGAAATCTTCTCTTTCCTTTTTAGCAACTGGAAGATTTTTAAAAGTGCTTTCCTGGCATCAGGCTCTGAGCAGACTCAAAGTAGTTGAACCACACTTCTCACAGGGCAATAAAAGCTGTCTCTGGTTCAGGTGTTCTGCTGTTCAGCATATATCAAAGCCCCCTTTTTTTTTTTTTGTCCTCCCTGTCCTCGACACATCCTGCCACCATTTCCAAAACTGCTTCTTGCCTACGCTGCTGAGAAGCCGTGATCTGGCCTTTCATTAAAAAAATAGTGAAGTCAGATGAGTACTTAGGAATGTGGAAGCTGTGGAAAATTTGAATCATAAGCAACAGTATTGTTTGAATGAGACTGACTTTGAAAGAAGTACTCTGACATTTTAGGTATGGGGTAATTTTATTTTTTTTTTCCACTTCTCTCCCAAGATTGCAATTTTATAGCTTAGTCCTTGTATGTCCCCAAATCCATATGCCAGTTTGTCACTATTGCCTCCTTTGCAAGTGGCTGGGTGCTCCATATAGGTGGTGCCTCAGTCTCAGGTGCCTTAATCCAAATCTCAACTACAGCTACAATACTGAGGTGAAGCTGTGCTGACAGATTTGGAATCTGTTGTGTTGCTACTCTGAGCTTTGTGGGAATCCAAGACACATTGTGGTATTTTGGAGTAAACATTTCAAAGAGAAGGGACAATTTTTGGTAAACTGTAGGGAGTGTGGGAGAGCAGCTTTGCTGTTAGAATAGGAAGCTGGAAATAAAGGTTTTTGTTTATTCCTGCATGGAGAGGTCGCTCAGTACCTCTAAACTTCCAGTTGCCTCCTATAAAAAATATTATGGCTGTTAATGTGAACCATTGTAGTGCCCAAGTACAAAACTGGACAAACCTGAATAGCAGAGCTGGGCTTTGGGGTTTTTTCCTGTTTGTTTGGGGGGTGCTTTTTTTTGGGCTTTTTTGTTGTTGTTGATTTGTTTTGTTTGGGGTTCTGTTTGTTTGTTTTGATTTTGGGGGTTGTTTGTTGGGGTTTTTGTTGGTTCTTTTTGTTGGTTTTGTTTTTGTTTGGTTTTGGTTTTTTTTTCTGTTCATCTGTAAGGAAGAAAAAAAGAAGAATAAAATAGGTGCAAATTGTAAAGCCTTTTCTCTCAATTTTAAATTAGTGTAATAAAAAAGGCCAATATATAACAGCCACATGGAGAAAAACACAGAGGGGGAAAGGATTGTAAAGTTAAGAAGCAGAGCTCATTAGGCTGGGCCCATTATGGCATTAATCATGGGATCATAGAATCATTTAGGCTGGAAAAGAAAGATCTCTAAGATCTTCGAGTCAAGCCATTTACCCAGCACTGCCAAATCCATCACTAAACCACGTCCACAAGTGCCATATCTACACATCTTTTAAGTACCTCTGGGGATGGTGACTCAAACCCTTCCGTGGGCAGCCTGTTCTAGTGCCTGACAACCCTTTCCATGAAGAAATTTTTCCTAATATCCAGTCTAAACCTCCCCTGCAGGATTAAATCTTCCTCCCTGCAGTAGCTCATTTATAAGAGATTTGAGGATCTCTGCAGGCTGTTAACCAGTCCTGTGCCTTGGGATACCTGTTTCCTGTCTCTGTCCCCCTGCTCCTGGGAAGTGCTGAGCTGAGAGCAGCTCCTTTCCCACCACAGTTCTGCAGCTGGGGGCAGAACTAGCCCAGTCAGCCTGGCACTTCCCCACAGATCCCCGGGCTGGGAAGATGAGGGCCAAGGAAATGTATGCACTCCTGGAACAATTCTGGCCATCTGTTCCTGATTAGCCTCTGTTTTCAAGGGACTGCTAGCTTCAGGCATGGGTCTGTCTATCCCCCAACTCGGGTGACAAACCCAGCTGTGGAGTTAGAGGGAAGAGAAGGAGGCAGCAGGGTGAAACTGCTTCTCCTGGGCAACCCAGCTGGGTTATACATGCTCCTAACTGCCTTCTGAAAAGGTGGGAAATAGAGGATATAACTTGTTTCCTGCACACCCAATGCCTCTGCACAAGCACAAGCACCTTGGTCAGCCATTATATTTTCTCTGGAGTCCTCTATTTCTCTGGCAGAGAAGCTGGCACTGTCATGGCATTTGCTGACAGCCAGCTGTCCTGCTTGGAAAGCAGCACTTTGCTTCTGCTTCTTGGTTGGCCAGTCTGCTCTGGCCACAGAGAAATCCTGTGGAAAAAAGTTGAATATAAGGTTTGTATCAGAATAAATGTATACAAGGATCTCAAATTAACATTGTGTTGGGAATCATAGTTTTTTATGCTTCCTAAATTTTAAATGCCTGACTTTGCACCTTATCAGTACTCATAGCATTTTTCTTCTTTTACATTTGGTCGTCATGGGGAGCTCTTGGCTGGCAATTAAGTACTATAAGCAGTCCCAAAGAAACCCACAGATTATTGGGAAATATATTAATTTGTTCCAGATCTCACTTTACTTATCATCATTGGTTTTGGAAGCCAATAACTTTAAAGCAGACTTGCAAATCATTTCAACATGTTAAAACCCACAGTGATGTGCAAGTTCATGTGTGTATGCCATGTCTTAAACACAGATGTAAGTTTTATGTCAAACACTCAAATGACCACTTAAGAAAATAGGAATTTATTTAAATTTTGGCTGCTTATTAAGTGTTTGACTACATTTCCACTATATAATAATGACATCAAGAGCTTTGTTAAATTAACCACAAGACCAATATGTATTTCCTATGGCTTTCTCAGGGGACGTCCAGTACCCGAATCCTTCCAAAAGGCAACATGCTAAAATATTGCAGGGACTGAGTACATGCTGAGCAAGACTGCAGCTGACAAGTGACTGTCAGGTGCTAAAGTCCAGTGTAGATCCACTTAATTTGGGATTAATGCTGCTGTTCTGGAATGCAAAATAAATCTAACACCAGTTTGCTGTCAGCCCTTTGGGGTGAATTGATCACTAGAATGTGTGGCTGAGGATGCTCTGCTCTCACTGGGAACTTCATGGCACATCTGTTTTCCTGTCTCTTATGTCCTGTCTCATTGGGTTTCAGTACTGAAAACTGCTGCCCCAGGCCATGCACACAGGCAAACATTGGCTGCTGTTTTTTGTATGTGTGAGTAAGTCTGTCTTTTCTCAAAGATTCAATTAGAAATGACTGCTTCAGTTCCACTGTCTGTTGATGAATGGTTTCAGTTTCTGGTTGTAGAAATAATATCCTATGACTTAGGTATAAAACAAATAGCATATTCCTCAAAAAAGTGTTGCAGTGAATTTCTTGCAAGTGAAAAAAAAATAGAAACAATGCAGAGCTTAAACATAAGTTAGGAATAGGAAAAATGGCTGGAATTGTTATGTTGTTGGCTACAAACAATTTGCTTAACTCTGGTGCTGAATCAGGCAGGTAGTTACTGTAGTTTCCAAATGGTGTTTGGCTCCAGGATCTTTAGCAGCTTTGCTAAACATGATGGAGGACTGGGTAGACCACGGCATTTCCTGTGGTCTGATCCTCTCCTGTCTTGTCTCTTCCCTTTGTATGCAGCTTCATAGCAGTGATCTCCAGGAAGCACAATAACTAAATGTCACTAGACACTAGAAACATGCTGCTTACAATTTTTTATTCCTAACTGCCAGGAATACTGCAGACATACAATGACAATGATGACACCTGGAAACACCCATAGCATGTGTGTGGAGTGTGGAAAAGCCAGGTTTTTGTATTGTACCTGCATCGTATATTGGTAATATTGGTAGGGGTTCATTGTTGGTCATAATGGTTAGAGTTCAATAAAGTTTTGTGGCAATAACTAAAAAAAAAATATGAAATGGCTAGGCTTCCAACAAGTCATTCCTTCAGAGTCCTTAGACATATGTATCAGTGGTACATCATCAAGATTTTGATGAGTTCCTAGCAAACAAAATGGAATAGTCATGCCTTGCCCTATCAGGCAATGCCTAGTATCAGCATTTTAAAAGATGACTTATCAGAATCAGAGAGTCAGCTAGGTTGGAAAAGACCTTTGAGATCATCGAGTCCAGCCTATGACTTAATACCACCTTATCAACTAGACCATGGCACCAAGTGTCACGCCACTCTTTTCTTAAACACCTTCAGGGCTGGTGACTCCACCACCTTCCTGGGCAGCCCATTTCAATGACCAATCTCCCTTTCTGTGAAAAAAATTCCTCCCTAAGTCTCACACTTCAAAAGGCAGATGCTGTTGTATTGCCATTACTTAGCTGACTGAGCTAACTGAGCTTGCAAAAGTGGCAATTGTCTATGTAGCCTCCTTGGGTGAAGGCAAACATTTACACCCAGGATAATCAGCAGCTGCTGATGTTCTACTTGTCAGAGTCATCAATACATCAGTCAGGCAGGTGTAGCACAGGCTGGGAATCACTGCTGCAGGGGAAGGCCTTGACACACAAAAAGCTGCCTCCACACTCACTTGTCAGGTATCCAAGCGAGTCAGTGGTGTGTCCTGCTGTAGAAACCATTCTGGTTATGTGTTCATTATCGCTGCCAGTGTACTGCAGATAATTTTTTTAGGTATTGGAAATTAAAGAGAATAAATCTGTATGCCTAAGTGACTACCTAGAGTATCATATTCTGTGGTAGCAAGGTGTGCTCATTCCTAAGGTCTTAGCAGAGTGGCCAGGACAACTGCTCTGTAGTACAAGCTCATGATAAAGTGATCTTGGGACACTTACTTTGTATTGCCTGTTTAACCACGAAACACCAAATACCAGTCCACTCAGTGAACAGTTGCAAGCAACAGAAGACCACATTTGTACTGACGAGGAGGGACTGTTTCTGGTATTTGTCCACTAGATGGCTGCAATTGTTGAAGGTAAGTACCTTACATGCTTGAAAGGGGCCTCAGATGCCAAAATCCACATTCCATTCTCTCCTGAGCTGTTGTCCTTACTTTCATTGCCTAGAGAACACAAAGAACTGAGAGGCAGCAGAGGGCTGGGATTTCTCAACTCAGAGATGTAATATTTATATCTATGTGTAAAACATGTATAATCTACCTCAAAGATGTAAAACCTATTTCATCTTTGGCAAGGGGCAACTTGCAGAAAGGGTCCCACTTGTGACCTAATGATTTTTTGTGTCAAACAAGAACTTATGAATGAAACTTGAGGGCTAAAAGGAATGGAAAAAAGACTTATTTATGACATAAACCTTTTACTGATCTTAGAAAATGTAGGGACAAAGTGAGAATTTCCAGAAATCAAGCTCTTGAAAAAATAAATTACAAAAAATGACAGCAGGTAAAGCAAGAAATGTAAAGAAAAAGAAAAAAAAAAAAAAGAGAATGTTTATCTAATGTGCTCTAAGGATATTACAAGGTTTACAATAATCTGTATATCCTCTGAAAGCTAAACAAACACTTTGTCTCAGCTTTCAATAGTGATTATATTGGCCATGAGGTAAAAAGTGAGGAAGTGAATGGGAGTAGTTATCGTAGAATGATTGTGGTAGAAATGAGACTCAGTCAGGAAATAAGGAAAAAAGGAAGTATCAGGAAATAAGACAGTTAAGTAAGATATGGTAGATTACACAAATATGAGTGAATTTACTGGGTTTGTTTGAAAATCCATCTCACCAAGCTTCCCAATACAGTATTAGTTTCTGAGCCTCCTGCAGCTTGTGGCCCAGGGACACACTTACCTAGTGTAAAAGTGAGGAGGGTCGTAGGTGTTGCCCTTCAGCTGTTTCCTCTTTCATTTACTTGTTCATGTACCCCCTCCCCTGTTTTTATCTTTAACCATTCACAACATCTCATGACAAGGAATTCCAGAGGTTATCTGCAGCTTGACTGAAGTACAGCCTTCTTGTGTTTGCTTCAAATGTGTCTCCTGCTTCTCACATTGGAAGAGACAGTGAGGAACATGTGGTCTCCAAAGCCTCTCCATGTACTCCAGTTAAGGCACTGGACAATCTTCACCCGTGAGACCAGTTGGAGAAGTGTTAGTACTATTAGCAAGGATTTTTAGCACAGCTGACTGTGACATACAGAATAATTAAGCAAATGGAGATAAATAGAAAGCATGATTAAAAATTACCTTGGTTGAATAAAGCATCGCAAAACGTCTCTTTGAGATAAATAAGTGATTTTCTAACCAAAGAAAATCTAGTGAATTAATGTAATCCTTTTGGCTGGAGAAGATCTTTAAATCATTGAGTCCAATGTTAACCCAGCGCTGCCAAGTCCATCACTAAATCATGTCCCCACATTCTTTAAATACCTCCAGGGTTGGTGACTCCCAACACTTTCCTGTGCAGACAGTTTGAGTAGTCCTGGTCTGTACTGAAATATTTTATTGTACCAGCTGAGAAGCTGTCAGATTGGAAACAATGGAGATTAATATGAGAAACCTGAGTTGCACATAAAAGTGACGGGACAACATGCTGTGCTGAAAAGAAACTTGTCAGGCTGCAAGGAGGTGTCTTGAGACCCTGTCTTGGCACTGGTGTCATTCATTATGTTTGTTTTATGAATTTGGAATAAAATACAGGAATAAGTTGATGAAAATTACCAGTGAAAAATAAAAAGAGAAGCATGTCAATACAGATGAAAATCAGACCATTGCATGAAGAAGACTCTGAAGACTACTTTGTCGATGACTTGAGCAGAAATGAGATAGAATTTAATAGTACAAATAGACAATCATTGCATTTAGGAGGTGATTGAAATCTCTGTTATAAGCTGGATCTCTGTAAGAGTTAATAGAAATTAGAAACATGAGTGTGATTTGGAAGTGAAAAAGGCTTAAAACTCAGAAGTTTTATCAGGTCTGGCAACTTCAGTGGAGGTAGAGAGGTATTATTTTGCAAGGTGCTTGTGAGCTAGTATTTGAAGTTTCATTCTCACTCTGTTTACCCCACTTCAAGAGAAACTAGATTAGACCAGAGTGGATGCAGAAGTGTAAAAGGAGAATGATAACAAAATAAAAGATCTTGTATACAATAAGAAAATAGTAGAGGCTGGTGTATTAGCTTAGTGGGGGGGGGGAGGGGGGGATATGGTTACTCTCTGTAAACACCGGGAAAGAGAAGATAAGCTAAGTAAAGCTAATTTAGAAAGAAACTAAATACCAATGTAAGCATAAGAACAAATAGCTATAAACTTACTGTAAGTAGGTAGCAAAAAAAAAGCCAAACTTTTTTCCTAGAGTTAGATAAATTCATAAAAATATGCTTCTGTCAATTCCTCTGGTGATAAGGGAGAGTTCAGGAAAGTCTTTGTTTATCATTTTTCTGTCACAAGCTGATGAGCCATTTGCCTCTGATCTCTGAGGAGTTTGAACTGGCAAAGCATGCCCCAGAGAAGGGCATTGACTACTTGGTGATACCTTTCCTGGTATGGATTATGTGCCAGCCTTGAGCAAAATGCCAACAAAATGTACAAGAGTCTTGGCACGTTTGTTTGTGGTTGGTCGCACTAGTTTCCAGAACACAGCGTCCTTCCCGCTCTCTTTTGGGGAGTCCTGTCTCATGCTGCCTATTTTTAGATCCCTTTTTGCCCACTGTTTGTGGTGGAGGGTTTGCCTTCAACCTCTTAAAATGCTCTTCATGTTCTCCTTCAATTTCCTTAATTTCTTTTTTTTTTTTTTCCCACAATCCTCTTTTTCCCTCACTAATTGTGAAGCCTGCACAAGGCTGCCTTTGAGATATTTCAAAAGGACACAACACTCCTTAAACAGAAGGTTTTCAAATGCCTTCCTCCTTTCTGTCCAGGGCCATATGATCAGGTACATCTACATTTTGTCAGATCAGCTTGGTTGCTTGCTGGTCCTTCTTTTAAGATTCTGAGAATTGTTTTTTTTAATGGGATTATAGGGCTGGTTTTGTGGTTTTTTTTAAAATAACCATTGAAGAGAGGGATGACTGTGTACAGAGTAATCTCTCTTCCCTTTCCATCCTGGTCTGCTAGTTCATTAAACATGGGTTCTATTGGAAAATGCTGGAGCTGTCTTCAGCAAATGCATGTGCCTTTCCTTGACTTGGGACTTGGGGCATGAGGGAGGGAGGCTCCACTTCTCAGTCATGTTTTGGCTGCCCCCACAGTCAGAGTGAGGACTGTGGGCTTGCCTCAGGCATGGAGCTGGTACTGGGGGACTGGTCAAAGAGCATAGCCTGTTGCTACGTAGGCTCTCACTGGTGAGAAGTGTCAGTTCATCTTGTGGTCGTTTAGGTTTGTTCAGTTCATTTTAAGGGAGGAGCATCAGAAGCACAGAGAAAACAGCTTCTTTGCCAAAGCTGTAGCAGGTCTGGTCAAAGATTTAAGGAAACCTTAACCCTAGATCTAGAATTAAAGTCAGATAAGCAATGAACTCATCAATGTCACATTTGATATTGAGATTTTTTTCCATATTTTTCCCTTTGTATGACCAAGCATGCAATCTCCCCACTCTTCATTTTTGTACGTTGCATGCCACATGATGAAAACCCACACATGGATTTCAGAAAAAGAAAGGCTTACCATGATTAGGGGGGCATATGAAAAGATGCCCTTGGTTGTTGTGCTGTTTCTCGTTGTATCACATAGATTAGCTAATGAGATGTTTTAGCAGGGCTAGTGAGGAAGAATACCTATGTAAAGTAATAGGTGACAAGCTGGCCCATGGTCAATTTTATGTCACTCTTCTGTGAATTGCTTTGCACATCACACTTTAAATGACAAATGGTGACTCTGTACCAAATTATTCCATTTTCCATGCAAGATATACAAATATAAATCAAAGAGGTCTTTTGGAAGCTGGCTCTTATTTTCCGCATTTCTTGCAACAAAGGACCTGTCTCAAATGTCTGTGGGACATCTCTTCCAACACAAATACACCACGGTTAATGCTTGATTTGAAATCCATTATAGACATCTGAGACTAGAAAACACCCATCGTTTGTTTCTCAGTTTTTGTGCCAGTTTGCTAAAAGCCCTCCCAACATTTTCTATAATCCTCTTCTTTTCTATCTCTGTGGAAGGAAGCATTCTGAGAAAAAGATTCTTTTCCCAAGCTTCCAACTGAGTCACTGCTGCAGGCTGCAGGATGTAGAGAGATACCTGGGAGTGTTTCTGTTTAACTGATTGCTGTTAGGTAATTTTAGTGGAAATGGACAAACCATGCTGTTTGTATGTTACAAATAGAAGCAACAGCTGTGAGCTGGGAAAGATGTGGAAGGAACTGACTTAAACTACCAACTTGGTATCTCCAAAATGCACAGAGATTAGGGAAATATTTGTTGAACTATTTAAAGGAATGTATGGACATTTTGAACACATGCCACCAATCAGTAGTGAGCAGATGACCCTGGGTCACTATGACCATCAGAGGGACACCAGAGAGATACTGTTAAGGAGGACTGTTCTGCTTTGGCATAGCTGACGCTTTTCCAACATAATGAGAATATTACTTTGAACAACCTTCCTGAAACTCTGTTGTGATACTTGATATTCTCCGAAATAGGGCAATGGCTGTTCTGAGATTGATTTCTTGGATTGAACTTCCTGCATGACTTCTCCCAGCAGAGCTCCCCCCAGTGACTCAGAGTGCTGGCTAGCGCAATACTGGGCTCATGGCAAGGAAAATACCACTCCCTTTTTGTGACTGAGTCCTTGTAGGCTCCCCTTAGTGCATCTCCTGGCAATGATTAGGAACATCTACTTATTTTTTTAAAGGCTACTCCCCCTCCCATAGACTTCAGTCCTGTGAAGTCCTTAGGAAACATACCAGATCTGAAAAGCTATTGTTTGGTATTTCAAATCCTGGTCCCTTTATGTCCAGCTGGTGGGAAAAGAGGAGAGAGAGACAGAAAGAAAATAGGAAGGCGGCAGCGGGGCATGCGGGGGAGAGTTAGGAGTGTAGCGCAAAATGGGAAGAACTAGGGATAAATGGATCCAAGGGACAGAGAAAAGTGGGACAAAAGTAGAGGAAAGTATGCTTAGTCCTGGTCCCGCCGGATGTTTCAGTAGAGACTTTATGCAGCCAGGGGGAGGTTTTCTCTTATGAAACAGCCTGTAGGAAGAAATAATTAAAAATACAGGCACCTCAATAAACAACGTGAAGATTAAAAAAAAAAGGAAATCAAACAGAATACTAGCAAGAAAAAGAAAGCAAAAATATCTAAGAAGCATCTGGATTATAAAGGCAGGAGTAAAAAATGAACAAAAAGCAAGTATTCTGTAGGTGGCTTCCTGCCAAGGACAGATGATTTTATCTCTCTGTGCCGCGGTTCTTCCCACTGCAGAATGGAGCTATGAATGCTCTTCCAATTTTTCAGAAATATTTGAAGTCTAGGAGTTGTTTGGATTGCTACTAACACTGGATAATGTAGAGTGGGAGAGGCTTGCTGCAGAGATGGAGTCATTTTGGGACTATCAAGACAAAGAAAACACCAGTATGTAATAGCGCTACTGAGCTTTAGGGAAGAAAATTAGGACATATTTAATGAAGATGAAGAAAGCATTTTAACAACATGTATTAATAAGAATCATATTTGTATGCAAAGGCTTGATTTGACATGTAACTTACTTTAGCATTCTTTCCTCCCATATTTAGAGAATTTTGTTTTTAACACTTTGAAGTTTAATACAAACTTTTTTTTTTTTTTTGCTTTGACTCATGCCTCCTATTCCCATCTCCAAGCTGGAGGTCGTCAGCTTTGTTTACCATCTATGACAGAAAAATCTTCAGAATAAAATATTCTGAAGTTTGGCCCAGACAGTCTTTGGCTGTCTGGGCCAAACACACAGAGTACATTTAGGGAGTCTGATATTCTGTGGCAAAGGCAATCACCATCTGTCTGGTAATCTCACATTGTGCTTCTGGTAGACACGTATGTACAGACTACATGGGAAGCTTTGTATGGAATCTTTTGGCACATGTTTGTGTCCTTTCCTGGGCTGAAATAAGTTTGTGAAATGGCTTCCACTACTAACAGCTGAAAATCATAATAATTTCTTTCATCTCTAACACCACTGAAAACCACATGACTATTCTCCATTGCAAAACTCTGATGGTCTTTGTCAGTTTCTCGAAACTTTGGCTATGGTTGTATCTTTCTTACCGATCCCTGCACTATCTAATTTCATATTTACCTCATGTATAATCACATTATTCAAACTCTTGGATGATGCCTTATATTTTGTTCAGCACCAGTATGTCTTAAGCTTCACTTGAGTCATGGCAAAGTCTGGGCCATGCTTGGAAAAACAATGTCAAAAGAAGTTTGGATGAGCTTCAGATCTCTCGTATTTCAAACAGTATTTGGCTGCAATAAAGACAACAAATTGTGACCAAAGGATTTTATTTTCAATGCTTAGGAAACTTAAAAAGATACAACAGATAAGAAGAAGCATAAAAGTGTAAGGTTATAGTTGCATTTGTACATGAACAGCAAAGCATTGAAATACCCATATTTTTGGAGGAATGCAGATCTGTTTCTTTGTCTCACAGATAAGTATGAACAGAACTGTAATTAAGGATGGAATTTCTTCTGAACTCCACTCATTTGGCTGCATGGGGAGACCTGCTGGTGGTTTTGTTTAATGGGGATAGTCCCACAGAGTTTCTGTCTTCAGAACTCTGGGATTAAAAAATAAAGAATGCAAAAGCTATGAATACTGAGGAGGCTAAAATTCTTCTTATTCCACTGATTTACAAACCAAGTGTGACTACTTGTTGTCTGGAGCTGACCTATGGAACTGTCTCACCAGTATGAGGTTTGAATTAAGAAGTTGATGACAGTGTTTCCTAGTGGTCTGCATGGCTGCCTGGCTTTGGGATCTACTCATTTGTTTGCCATAGATTTTTATGTATCATTCACGGTGAGAAACACCCGAGTGTCTTCTAGTGATGCTTAAGTGTGTCTGTACAGCTACAGCATGTGGCTCATCACATTCTTCTTTAACAGAGCTCCATCTTACTGTGACTGAATTCAGGATGCTGCATAGTTCTCATCAATGAAAACAAGGACAGTTTTCCTTTTCTCTGGAAGTATAAAGAGTTGATGGAAATATAAGTAGTACTCCTTTCTACAGGATGACAAAGTAGCTACCAAGTGCTTTTAAATATTATTGCTCCATGATGAAGAAGTTAGGTCATGCTTCACGAGCTGTGCTGTGAAGGGCTGAGCAAAAATTATGGCTTTTATGAACACTGGGTTCCCTCCACAAGTTTTACCTCTGGCTTTGTGATCCTTGTGATCATTGTACTGGTACAGCTTATGGTCAAGCCAGGAATGAAAGGATTGCCAAGATGCACAACATAAGATAATTTCAGGTTTGATTGACATGTCAGAATCTATCTTTATATTGTGGTGTTAGGGATTGCTATAATGTTACCTCCAGTAAACTAACTATGATCTCATGGTCAGAGATTTTAGGGTGGAAAAAGATGTTTATTCCCTTTATTTAAGAAAAGGGCAAAGTTCTGTCATGCACAGCTTCGTTTGCAGAAGAGAAATTTGAGAGGTAACTGTTCATAGTTATACATGTGCTTGGAATTTAACAGAAGTGTATTCTTGTAGCAAAGACTTCATTTCTGCACTCCAAGGCATTCTGCTCAAGGTTGCTGCAGAGATCCCAATTTCTAGGGTCTCTGTTGCAATGGACTGAACTATGGGTGGGTGATGGTAAGAACCACCTTGCAGTGGGATGTAGCACACAGGGCACCTCACCTCTTCTACTCCTCAGGGAAGCTGGGACACTGAGTAAAGAAGTAATGCTCACAAAGTAGTCTAAGCAAGATGGTCTTCCAAAGACTAGAGACAGACTTGCCAAGAAAAACCTGGGCTACTGCCCTGCCATGGTGTGTGAGAGGTGGTGAACCTGGTACGGCTGTGGGACAATTGTTCAACTCAAAGGAAATGGGAGTCAGAAAAGTCCATACCAAGGGCATTAAAAAGGTAAGAAAGGTATGAGAGTGATCCTTTTTTTACCTTACTTGCTGTATTTCAGTAGGGTGTCTGCTAGATTTTTTCCTTGAGTTCATGATTGTATTTCCCATCATCTTCTTAGGACTTTGTTTCTAAGTCTTTGTGCATTGGAATGTGAGAATTGATGTGGGGAATAGTCCTTGGGGAGGAACACTGAATTTCCCCATATTTATTAATTAGTCCAAGCCTACAATCTATCAGGAGAAACCCCCATGGATGCCAGCATCTAAAGGGCTCATGGGAGCCCGAGGGTGGCCAGCTGCAGACTGGTAGCAGTGCAGCTGGGGATGCTCAGGCAGCTCTTTCCCCTCCCAGGCTGTTCAGTGTGGCACGGTCTCCAGACAGCTTCCCAGGGCTTATCTCAGGGACTGGCGACACCAGGCTTAGTGCAGCTCTTCTAAATCATTGTCTTCTTTTGGGGTGAAACTTCACAAACTAACTAAAGACCAGCAGTGGAAAGAGAGAGCATTTCAGGAAATATGCTGATTCTGTTTTTTTCCTCTCCTTGCATTCCTACCAACAGCTCGGAGGGGACCTGATGACTGCTTTCTGCTTCCTCCAAGGAGTGAGGGTGCTCTCTGTGCCACAGTAAACTTTGTCTCTGTTCAATCAACCCTAGAGGCTTAAAATACCCTTCTAAAGGATCTTTTGTCTCACTGGTGCAGTGCCCTGTATCCCTGGTGCCAATCACATTATGTTGGTTTTGCTTGCCACTTTTAGGCTATCTTTACAGCATTTTATTTCCGAAGTCCTTTGCCAACAATCCAATCACACTGTTACCTCCCTATTGGAACTGTGAAAAAATGTTTTAAAAGTGTTATTATTCTCTCTTTAAACCCAAGATGTTCTGCAGTACTTTCAAGAATGGGAGAAACTAGTGAGCTGACATGATCTAGTTGTTTTAGATGAGAAGCTTTCACCAAAGGTTCAAGTGGGTAGGAAACACAGTGGGATATAAACATGCATTTTCTCCATAAGCTCTGACTTTCTCCATCAAAGTACAAGAAAGAATGTTGGGAGGGTTTAGTTGGAATACAAAAGTACAGAGTACCTCCCCAGTGATGGCAAGGCACTAAAGTAGAACTTCATACATAAAGTATATATAATATATATGTATATACTATATTGATTTTTTAATATAAAATTATTCATACATCTGCATTTGCTCATCTATTTACTTTTTAACTTGACCGCTTTCTGGGTAAGAAAAGGAAAAGCTCAGTTTCTGGTAGAAGAAAACCCACAGCTAACATAAAAAGTTATATATCCCATTCTTCAGTGTAATGAGATATAACTATGCTTCTCCAACACATATAAGTGCACAAAAACTTCCTTTTTGCTGTAGTCATGTGGGGGAAACACTGATGGCTCTGTACATAAAAACTGGAAAAGTGAATGCTGTATTTCACTGCCCTCTACCCTTGTATCTGTATACATACCCTTGTATGTATACAGATATATATGTATGTTCTTGTATCTGCTGCAATGATCTTTTCTTTGAAGTTCAAGGTGTTGTATATTCAAAATGAATGCTGTAGGTATATATATATAGGTCAGCATGTGCCTTTCATAGCTTTAAATGTAATCTATGCTCTGTTTTCTCTAGGGGATATTTGACCTGACACTGCACAAAATTTAAGAGATTGAAATCCCTTCATAAAGGCAAGTGCTGAAAATTTATTACCTCTGCTTCACCTTGTGGGAAAATTATGTGGTTTACAGAAAATCTAAAAAACTAAATTAAAACACACAACACGCTGGAGGCAGGTTGCTCCTGATGTACTTGGAGTGTTTTCTTCTGCAACTGCACAGCAGCATGCCTGGCCAAAATATGACTGAAAATAAAAGAATCTGGAAAGCACTGGCAAAAGGAACAGTGAGAATTGATTTAAGCTCCAAAGTTAGTGCTGGAAAAAAGAGTGTCAAACAAAGCCAGCCACTAATTTTATCGACCATCACAGCACTTTTAACACAGCCATGACAGTATTAGGTGGCTTACATAGGTAGTATATCAAAACATTAGGATGAAGTGAGCAGTCATGGGCATTTAATGCAGATGCTGCTCAAGAAAGGTCTGAATAAGAGACAGTATGGTTGCTGTATAAAAATTTTTTCCTATGACACCACTCATACTCTTCCCTGGCAGAAGCATCACTCCTTTTACTCCCTCTGCTTCAGCTCTCAGGGTCTTTGCTCCATCCACTGCTGTGCCTGAGCTCTTTCTCACACAGCCAAACAACAAA
This sequence comes from Urocynchramus pylzowi, assembly GCA_013397555.1. Classification (NCBI taxonomy): domain Eukaryota; kingdom Metazoa; phylum Chordata; class Aves; order Passeriformes; family Fringillidae; genus Urocynchramus; species Urocynchramus pylzowi. The sequence goes on from VZRH01006292.1 coordinate 1,939,017, forward strand.
AGTTCTGTAGCCAAAAACAAGGGAGAGGTGCTGGCTGCCTTAGAGGAGGTGTTACGGCAGCACCACCAGCACTGTCCTCCCTCCAGCTGGTCACTGCTCCCTCTTCCCTTAGCCTCTGATGTATGGCACTAGGGACAGAGGAGACTGCTCAAGCAGGCACCAAGGATACCAAAAGGCACCCTGGGTACCAAAAGGGCTGCCTGCACATCCAGCTGCCACTGCTACCCATTCACAATTTGCTCTCAGTTAGAGCACGTGGAAAATAATAGTTCTTAGCCTCTTACTATAGATGCAAAGTGAAATACCAGGATGGGCTGAGAAAGCCTGTCCCACAGCAACCTGTACCCAGCAGGCACAGTACTCTCTGCAAAGGTTTGAAATCCAAATTGACTGTGTGCCTTTTCTCATTACCCAGCAGTGACTCACAAATAGTTTATTTGGTTCTTCCTTCTAGTGGTTTTCCTACAATGAAGATAATGTGATTTCCCTACAATCCCATAACTTTTCCATTTCCTGAAGGTATAAAGGCAATTCAGGTTACATGATGTGAGACATTGGAGCACTGGACACTGTCCAATTTAAAAATGTCCAGTTTAAAATAGTTGTCAAGGATTCCTCTGTAATTATGGGAGAGATGGGTACCTCAATTGACTCATTTTAGGAGCCATTTTAAGATGAGGAAATTGCATTCCAGAGAAGATGCTTGTCTCCAATGACTGTGCAATGTAGGTTATTAATGATGTGTGACTTTCAGATGATCCTCACTGGGTGGCATGAATGTCCATTCTGTGTTTGCCCATCTGAGTCCTGTAAATATTCAAGGTTAGTTTCAGCTAATTCTTTAAATGTCAGAGGATAAAATTAATTAGGAAGGTGATTTGGAAAACAACAAAATCAAACAGCTAACTTTTCTAAATATTCTCTACCCAGTATCAGGCTGTGCTCTTAGCCTGAGAGCTGAGTTCTGATGTAGGTTTTCTTATTTGCCTGATTGCACCTAATATTTGAATTGAAGGCTGATGCAAAGGTTCAATATTTTGCCTTTGCCTTTGTGTGGTCAAGTGGTGTAGCTCCTTCCACACAACATGGAGGTCCAGCTCTCTTCCTGTCTTACTACTAATATAACTGGAGTATGTATTTTTGTTGTCTTTTATGTCTATTGGTATGTGTATGCTGTAGAATTGTATTTTCAGCCATGTAATAATCTTTTGTATGATTATTGCATAGCTGCCTCATAAATTCTGACATGACAAATGTTTTAAGAACAACAGAGTGGGATTAATTCACATCATAGACTAATCTGCTGCCAATGTCCTTTTAAAAAGTCTTTTATATCACTCATCAAAGAGGACATCAAGCACTAGAAGAAGAAAAACAACAGAGACAAAACTGAGAAGAAATGGGGTTCTTCTTAACATTACATGGTGTTAACAGATTTTCCCCCCATATTTCTAGACTGACACTGCTTGGCATATATGTTCCAGAACAAATTTGTGTTGTGATCATGCAAGTAGGTTGCTTTGAGCCAAAGATCTCAGACAAGTAATTTTTTTTCACTGCAATATGGTGATAGTTAACAAAGTGAATTTAAAGAAATAACGTGAATGGTCCGATACAGGATCGGCTGCGTATATATCTAAGGCAATAGATAGAGGCAACTGACATCATTATATCCTAGCCACGTAGGAAAGTTCTACTGCCAAAAATACTTCTCTGGCTAATTTGTAGCTGAGTCGTAGCTGGAAATTTACCATCCTACAACAGCTTAAGTACTGGAGCTTGTGTGTGCACGAAGGCAGCGCGTGTCCTTCGTTCTGTTGGTGCCCCCTGCACTTCCAGGAACCTCTCACGTGCATCGGGCTGTGTGTCTGTGCAGCTGCTGTGTGTGCTGCTGAAAGCAAATGAGACAGATGCTATGTGTGAGGCTGAGCACACAGCTGTGAAACATATCGTGCTATCAATTTTAAAGCACTGTTGAAGAAGTGATGGCACAGAATGGCTTTTAAAAATAAGTGCAAAGGATTAAGTGTCCTAAGTGGAGGGCAACAATAGGAGTAAATAACAGTGACAAAACTTTTTATGACATTTTCTAACTGCTAGGCAACCTTTTCCCTATGTCTAAGCCAGGCTGTGACATTTTTGCTAGCTAAGCAAGGCTTTTGGCATGGGACACCTTGCAGGAAGACTAAATGCTGCACAAGGAATAACACTCTCCTGGTAGTTAATTAAAGAAGAGGTCATTCTTTCCTGCAAGTGAGGAATGCCATTGTCCTGGCATGAAGCTCAGTGTTCCAGATCTCCATGCTTGTTGACAGAGGTTCAGTACAGCTTTTTGTAACACTTAGTTTCTCCTCTAAATTTCAAACTGAGAAATTATGCTCTGGTTGTCTGTTTTGCTATACTGGTTTTATTTGGGCATGATATAATCATTGTCTGTAGCTGTTGCAGTGTTGCTGTTTGTTCTCATAGCACACAAAATGTTCCACCTCAGAAGCAGCTGCTTTTCAGGGTAAATACTGCCAGCATATGCAGCACATAAAGTCCTTTAAAATTCCACACAATGAAATGTCCTGTATTTTGAAAAGCTGTGTTCTTGTTCTTTTAGGCCTCAAACAGGAAATATTTAAGCACATTTTCAATTAAGTTGCAATGAAGCTAGTGTAATTGATGCCCATGTTTTTAGCATGTGTTTCTAATTAAACACATCCATAGATGCTGTCCTGATCTGAGGTCTTTAAGCCTGCAAAGCGTGAAAGCTGAAGCATTCATATTTGGCTTCTTTGGGTGTTTGAGTACATACATTTGAAAGCAATCATCATATTCCCTCCTTCCTTAGCACTAGGTCTTAGACCTGAACTTGGAACTGCAGTTTTACCTATAGAGTTCCAGTCTCAAGGCTATGGGTTGCTCAAAGCAGTACTGGAATGTATGGTTCTTGTATGTTACACAGACAATAGTCAAGCACACACATAACAAACAACTGAAGAAGCACTGGAGTGGAAGGTTTCACAAATTAATTTAATGTTCCTGACATGCTGGTTTGAAAGGACACATCACACTCTACAGGACAGAGAGCTGGTTTAAGCCATCACTAGTTTGCTCTGGCTGGAAAAAGAGAAAAAAAATCCCATTCACAATAAAGCACTGATTTGGGTTGAGCAATGGTAAAATGTTTTTGCAGCATAAACCAGAGGTAATTTGAACTTGTCATTTAACACTACACCAGGAGGAAAGAGAGCAGGGTGCTCACACATTAGGCACTGGTTTAAGTTGTCTGTTCATTACAATGTTGGGTCTCCATGACAGTCCTGCTGCATGAAGGAGATTGTTGAACTTTTACAGCTTGAGATCACTGAAAGAAAAGTTGAATCAAGGACTAGATTAATCCAGATACATATTCTGAGGTACCTGACTGGTTGGATAAAAATGTTTATAAGTGCAAGCTGCATGCTTGAATTGACTTTTATTATTTAGTCTATTATGTCAAGTAAGGAATATGACACTGTTTCTAACCTTCTTTCACAGGTTTGCAGAGGAACAGATTTTCTTCAACATCTATAGCTAATGACAGCAGAAATTCTTTTTCAAAAAGAAAGGCAGGATCTGGTTATGTTTTTGTGAAAATAACCTGACAGTCATTTCCTGGCTTTTTTTACTGTGCTATTCATCTCAAGTTTTGAAGAGCTCATCAACTTGTAAAAAAACAAACAACCCAAGAACAGAAGGAGATTTCGGCATCTTTCTCTGAGATTTTGGCAACCTTCTCCTTCTCTGCTTTTTTAGAGAAATTTTCTCTTGCATTTTTAATTCTGAGCTCTGAATAGCTGGAGGATTAGGGGTTCACCATATTTCTACACTTTCTTCTCAAAAGGTGTGAAAGTTGATGTTTGAGCCATTCTGCAGTTGCTGACAATCACATGCTGCAGCTGAAGCCTGGATGTTGCAGAGTGCTGCCAGACAGACACAAGGCTTGAACTTGTGGATCTTGACAGCTTCACTGTCCCCCGGAAGGAAGGTGCCCTAAAAAGCTGCTGCCCTCTAGCCTGGACCAAAGGTGATCTTGATAGGTTTTGCAGAGGGTTTTGACACAGAGGACAAAACCGAGGGGCTATTGAAGGATGTGCCTGTAAAACGTCAAAGAACAGACAGTAAAATATGACAATAGCACTGCTGAGGACAGTCAGGCAAATGTTTGTACAATGATTAAGCAAACAAAACACTAACTCACTGATTTTGTCTTAACAAAGTAGAATATGATGTTTGTCACTTCACTGGAGAATGAGCACACTGCAGGATCCCAACATGTTTTGGCTTCTGGCAAAGAACACCATGTTTGTTACCCTTGCGAAAAATCTTGCTCTGGTTTCTCAGGGTAGTGGCAGCCTTAGCTTATGTACCTACTGTAGTTCCAAGCACACTGCTACTGGAGCTCCAACTTGTCCCTCTGTGTAATTTTCATAACAGGGCTGAGTTATCAAATACTCCCTCACTGACACTTGACACTTCCTCGTGACATCCTTTGCCACCTTTTGCCTTCCATCCTCAAATCTTTTGAGACCAGTTCTGTGATTTTTTTCCTTTCTTTTTCTTTGCTATCAGCTGTAGACTTCAGCTTTTCTTCCTTTTCTTCATGGCTCCAAATAGCCAAGTTAAGCATCATGTAGGCAGTTAACCATAAACACACTCTTGGGAATACTCCAGGGTTTGTGATCTTGCTTGCAGCAGGAGGAACGTATTTGCAATGCCTCCATTTCTGAGAAGCTGAACAAGCTTCCAGTGATTATTACATGACCTTAAGCCTTGTAGAAGTTATTTAATATTGTAATTATTTTGCTAACACGTGCCACAATGCTGTAGTTCTTATTTAAAATTTTTCTGTTAAAAAACTTCATTGTTTATGAATTAATTTGATAATACTTGTATAAATAGAGTCGTGACTTTGCTTGTAAACTATTTAGCCTTTTTCATAGGAGATCTTAGTGTTAAAGGCTCCTACCCCCCACATAAATCAATTTTGGTAGTTCCTCACCAGGGAAGATGCCCCAAGGAATATCAGGTTGTTGTTTAAGGCCATATCGAGTATTTGTACTTTTTGAACATGTGAAGTGGCAAATTCTTTGCAAGCAGAGACATCATTGTTCATTTTTGCCCTCTATCTCCTCCACCCAAAGCTTGTGACATTAGTCTCAAATCTGTAAGTCCCAAATTATCTACTGAGTGGTTGTATATATGTACTTCATAAAGTTTTACACTTCCAAGAGGTGATATTACAGATATACCTTTAATTGACTAAATATTCCACATTAGACATGTAAGGATGCTGTCTGGCTCTGTAGAAGTCTTCTTTAACAGAATGGGTAGAGCTCTTTCTCCTGGCTTGAGATGGTCAGGTTTCCCTGTCTCCTATATAAAAACATGTACTGTAATTTTATCATCTTGATGGTCTTGATGAGACTTCTGTACACCTCAGTGTCTTGAGGTATATCTCTTAGGCATGTTTTATAGTGTGAGTCTTTAATGTGAGTCTAATTTAATGTGAGTCTTTCAATAACTTTCAGAGCTCCACCATGTGCCCTTTTATTTGGTGGGTAACATCAGTGTGCAGAGAGCTGGCTCCTGAAGGTGGATGAGCTGAGGAGAGAAGGGGAGCCCAGTGTGGTCATGTCCTCCCCAGTGGGTGCTGTCCCAGTGTCTGATCACGGTGGGCAGGTCTGGAGGCTGTGACAGCACCCATCAACAGACCCTGACACAGCAAGTGACAAAACAGGGCCAGGGACCATCCAGGCACTTCTGTCAGAAGCAAGAGGAGATGGAACTAGCCTAATGCATGGCTCCAAAGTCTCCAGACCCAGAGACAGGACTGGAGACAAGCTGCTGTGCACACACCCTGGACACAGGCTGTTTATGGCATAGTCTAGCGCTTTCGGGAGATGGGGCTGGAAGCCAGCATTGCTGTGGCACCACTAGGGCAGGGACTGACCACCCCAGGCTGAACTGAAACGGGGTCCTGGGCTTTGTGCAGGGTAGGGGTAGAACTAAGAGAGGCTGGTTGGGAACAGTAAGGCCTGTGGGTGACCTTAGCACCATGACAGGTACGGGGGCAGCTGCCACTGCTGTCAACAACATTACTTGTGATTTTGCTTTATTTACTAGCTGGGTTTTCTAGGAAATAAGGCTCCCACCATACCACTCAATGTGGCATGCATGTGTCTGTTCATATTCACATACCCTGCATAATTTTCAAACTAGCTGGCAATTGGCCAGCTAAAGTTGGTAGGAATCACAAGGTGTTAATGACATTCCTGCAAGCTTCATGAAATCACACAGGCCTGTTGCATAACACCAGCTGAGAGAAACACTGCTGGGGGAACACAGCTCTAGTAGACACTTGAGAATCCGCTGGAGACAGAGTTTTCCAAAGAAGAAACTTTACTCCTCTCAGGACACTGGCTTTGAAATAGAATTCTGTGGGAAACCATGTGCCCTTTGAGCTGGCACCTGGAGTGACGCATTTGGTGGGCACTTCAGTTTTCTCCCCTTGCCCCTGGTTTGGCAGCAGCTGACTGGGAGCAGCCGACTGGTCTGGTCAGCCCACATTGTTCTTGCTTTTCCCTCGAACATAAAGGTACATTCATTATTCATTAATGTCTGCAGCTCGTACTTTTTGTACATTTACTTGTTAGGAAAGGAATAAGTGGCAGCAACAGGTTTTATTGAGAAATCAGGAAGAGGAAGCAATCTAAGTGAGTAATGCGGGATGCCAAAGGAGCAGCTACAAACCTTCTCATTCAAACTCGTGCTTGACAAGGAAAGCAGCTCTTACACAGCACAGCTCCTCTTCTGAAGGGGGCACAAAATTCTCTGTCCTCTCACGACAGAAGGGTAAGCAGCATTATTGACAGTTTCAAAAAAAATCCATAAGACATCAGGACAATACATGCAGAAAGACACACAAGTAGCAGTGCCCCAGTGTACAGGAGGAATGAAAAAGAAATGCTGCCCTATTTTTTTGTGGGCTCCCATGAGGCTGGGCTGGTATCATGGAGAAGAACAATCCATCCGGTGTCCAGCTGGAATCTCAAATAACCATCTCATTTTTCTTTTCCAGTAACAGGGCCAGTTTTGTGGCAAAAAAAGTAGACATAGAGGTCCAGAGAGAGAAGAATTGTTAAACCCATGTGTAACTGCAATTGCATTTGGCAAAAAAAAAAAAAAAAAAAAAAAAAAAAAAAAAAAAAAAAAAAAAAATTAGAATTAGTTTTTTTGAAGTAGGAGAATATTTGAATATAGAAGTTGAAAGCTAAAGATGTTTCCAGGGACAACTCCTGTACCTCATTCCCACTGGTACCTTTATATTTTTATTAATACATTCATAGTGGACAAACTTAATATTTGAAGAGTGCAGAAATTATTTTGCAAGTGTGCCTAAAAGTTTTTTGACTGATGTGCTAAAGTTTGGTTTGCCCTCAAAATGAGATTTTATGCACTCTGCCATCAGCCTACAATTGAGATGATTTGCACCTCTGAGGACATCTTCTCTATGGTTTTTAATACCCAATAATAAGCAAAAAAATCATAACTAGCCCTGGTACAGTGCCCTTCTCTGTTCCTTGTCACTCAACCGCTGAGCTTTGGGAAGCCTGCCAAGTCCCTGACAGCAGCTTCTTCTTGTGGGAGCAGAACTGCACAATTTGATGAAGGGGAAGAGACAGAATTTTCATATTTTACTCTGATGTCAGCAACAGAAACCTTCAAAGTGGAGGACTACTCCCCAGCTGTGGGCTGAGTTGCTCGGGAGGTACCACTCCTGTTGCATTGTCAAGTTGATCAGGGTAGGAGAGAGCTCTTTTTCTAAGCTGGGTGCACTGAAGAGGCGCCAGGGCCTCCCACCCACAGTCCTCATTAAAGAAAAATAACAACAGCACAAAGCCCAAGGATTGTTTACTTATTTGTAGTATCTCAGCAACGGCTACTCTCTATCATCTGGTTTTGCTTTGGTGATTTCTTTTTTTATTAAAAAGAAATGCCACATGTTGCCACACAAGTAGCTAACCTCCTGCAGCCGGTCAGAGGCTGCCCGTCGTGCCCAGAGCATGGGCTCTGCTCCCCAGCTGCTCGACCTGGCTTAGAAGGAGCTGCCACAGACCAGGACTTTGCAATTGTTCTCTTTGCCCCAATAAATCGAGCATTCGCCCAAATGTTCAGGCTTGTGACACTGGGTCAAGCAGGACAGCTACTTTTGGCTGAAGCAGAAACGAACAAAGTTAGTGCTGGAAATGCCTAACTGGTTCATTTTGACATTTTCAGAAGGAAACATTGAATTTTGGAAGGCTCAGTCCTTGGGGCAACTTAGCAACTTTCACAATGTAGAGAAGAGGGAGAAGGTTGCACATCTCTCCCTTGCAACTATATTTTGGTGTTTACAGCACTTGTCTGAGTGGGCAATTAATTGCTTTCTATAATTTGGTTTGAAGCTTCAGTTAGGAATACAGGGTGAGCTGCACTCCAGTTCACCTTTTCTGTGTTGAGACAAGTTCCTAAGAGGTAAACTGCCCAAATTCAAGCACGTTGCTCTCTGCAGTAGAGTCACAAGGAGGAATGTTGAATTTTCTCCTCCTTAGTAAATACTGCAACAAGCAAACTTTGCTGATTAGGGATATAGGGAACATGTTCTCAAGATTTTTAAAGTAGTTTGATAAATCCAGAAATTTACTAATTTCTTTATGTTAAACTCCTTAAAAATTAAATGATGCTTCTGGGAAAAAAAAAAAGAAAGGTCAAAATAGCTCTGAGTCAAACATTGAATTTAAAGTAATTTCCAAGAAAGCTGTACTACAGGTCAGCAGAGGCAAGGGTTAGCACTGTATGAAGGGTGAGCTAGCAGGTTCTTTGAGATGAAAGTCATGTTACTGCATTTCTGTCTGCAACAGATGGCACTTCACTGGTTTAGAGCTCTGCGTGAGTGCTGGGCAACTCTTTTGCAGTAAAACAGTTGTAAAACCTTAATGAGTTGTTGAGGATGTTTCTGGCCTATGGAAAAAGCTGTACTTCTGCCTGTGATGGTAAGTCTGCCAAACTCCTGTGGAGGAAACCAAAGGAAACCAAACCAAACAACAAGAAGGAGAGCTCTGTCTCATAGCAAGCAATCATCCAGAGAGGATGGCAGCACAGTGTGATAATGCTAAGCTCGGTAGCAGCCACTGTTAAAAGATAAAAAATGTAGGTCGTATGTGAGCATCTCTCTGGCTGTTTTTTTGGACTCCCATGCAGCCCTCAGAGACGTTGCTGTCCCTGTGGAAGGCACTGCACAAACGTAGGGAAAGAGGCACTCCTGGCCTGGGCACCCACAGCTATGACACACACTAGCACAGACACTGGGTGGTTTCATTCCTCTTGTGTTAGATTTCTTGTCTCACCCAGCATTTCAGTTAGCCTCTAGCTGAGGCAGAGTTTGAAGCACCTGGGCATCAGTGCTCTGACCTGCAGCCACGTGTCAGGGAGACTCAGAGGAACACCAGAACAGCAAGAATGACTGAATGAAAAGTCTCTCCACAGGCCATTTCTGTCCCAACCACCAGGGCACAGGGGATTACTCCTCTCCCTCCCACACTCCACCACACAGCTTGCTCACAGGCTCCTTTGTACTTGCTCCCTTTGGTTAAGGGACTGCCCTGATCGGGCTGGTGGGACAAGCTCTGCATGTACTGGTGTAATTGAAAATGGTAAGGAGCACAGCATGAATTGTTCCTGAGTACTGGAAACAATACTGACAAAATCACTTCACAGTAGTTGTAACTCTACTTTCTGGAACTCAAACAGCTTTGAAGACCAATGGCTACTTAAAAACCACTCTGAACAAAGAAGTGCTTATGCTCTGCCACATTCAAGTCTACCTGTATTTCTGATCTGCAGCAAAGGTAGTTTTGAGAGAAAAGGAAGATGTCAGTGCTTTCCATAAGGAGATACATGAGTGCCTCTCCCAAAGGAGATGGTGTGAATATATGTGATGATTTTACAAAGGCCAAGAAAATGGAAAGTTCAATTTTCTATTGTCAGCCCACTTTAAGGAGCATCATGGAGGAAAATTATTTAGTAACACATTTAACCCTCTGGCTACTGATTTTCTCATGCAATATAGACATTGAAGCTAAGTGTACAATCTCAGGTGGCCTCCAGGGCTGAAAATCCTCAGGATATCCACACCATCCCTTTACACTAGCAGTCTGGAAATGATGCTGAACGCTCTCCACTTTTCTGTATTTTCCAAGCAACCTTGGGGGAAAAAAACTAAACTAAAACCGAAAACCAAAACAAAAACGTTTGGTGCCCTTGCAGCCCCAAGTGCTGAACTTGTCTTTCTGAAATGCTGTGTCAACAGCTCTTCACTCACAAGCCCATTATTTTTATTGGCCACGGCTCTTAGGCTGGTGTTGACAGGTTAATTTACAGTAACAGTGAGAGTCACCTTTACTCACTCTACCCAAAAAGCACAACCCACACCGTACTTGAATGCCACACTCTCGAGAACAGGAATGTCGGGGAGAGAGAGAGAGAGAGGGAGAGGAAGAGCCTTGAAGCCTCGTGCAGGCGCTCAGGGAGTTGTACAAAAGAATGCTCTTTTGGTGAAATAATTTTTGCCAGCATATGCAACTTGAGCAGGAATGGTTGCAATTATTTCTTACCGTGCTTGTTAGAGAGGACATATGGGAAGATTAGCCTCAAGAATGTCACTCTTGGACATGGTCTTCTCATGGGGATTACGCCACAGGGTTTTTTTTTCTATTCCTTTTCCTCTTTTCTTTTTTCCCTCTTTTCAATACATCAAAGTTCACTGAGAGAAATTTCTCTTGGTAACATGTACAGATAAGCAGATCTCAGAAGATATGTTTCATGGGGTATACTTTAAGGACTTGTTTTCCTTTTTCTCTTCTCTCCTATCTTATCTCCCCTCCTCTCACATCTTCTCTTCTTTTTTTCCCTTTTATTTTCTTGTCTTCCTAAACAAGTCTTAAAAGAGCAATCCTAGCAATGGGTAAGGAAGTTACAGGATGGGAGAAAGGCCTTTTCTCTAGTTTGCAAGGTTGTAGTGCTGCTGACGTGATACAGATGGTGAAGGCTCCATGATAAAGCCAATGGAGAACACATACATTGAAGAAGTAGGAGGAATTCAGAGCAGCTAAGTGCTGCCAAGAGGCAAATTATGCCAGGTTGCAAACTGACAGACCTTTCATCACAGGGGAACTGAAAAAAAAAACCCAGCATCTTTCTAAGTGGTTTGTGTTTTTATAGTACTGTTTCTTTTTGTTAGTTTGATATTTGTTTTTTTTTCAAAGGACTGCCATGTAAAGCCTTGTGAATTAATAGTTTTTTGATTGTAGAACTACCAGATACCAAAACCCTTGCAGTATTCTTCAGTATAACCCTAAAAACTCATCATGTTCTGGGACCACTTACTCAGCACGAGGCACCACCAAGGCTGGATCAGATACAGTCTTTCTCTACTTTCAGCCCTGGTGGACAGTGTGCTGCTGAACCTACAGCCCTGAGGCTCATATTCTGTTTTGGCTACATGACCATTATAGAATCCAGAAGACATGCCTCTGAGATTGTGACCATAATGGAATTTAGGGTGTTTACACTCTGCTGAAGTGGTCCTACGAGTCTGAAATACACTCTTTTTCCAGACTAGCCATCAGTCTGGCTTTTATGGTCTCCTGACACACTGAGTACAAATGCAACAGCAATTAATGTATTTAGTCTGCAAATCACAGAATCACAGACTGGGTCAGGTTGAAAGGGACCACAGTGGGTCACCTGGTCCAACCTCCCTGCTCAAGCACACTCAGGCTAGAGCTCATGGCACAGGATTGCATCCAGACAGTTCTTGAATATCTCCAGTGAGGGAGACTCCATAACCTCTCTGGGCAGCCTGTTCTAGGGCTGAGTAGAGAGGCAGGATCCCATCCCTCGACCTGCTGGGAATGTTCTTGTAGTGCATGCCAGGGTATCACCGGCCTTCTCGGCCTCACGGGCATACTGCTGATTCAAAGGGTGCTTGTTGTCCCCCAGGACCCACAGGTCTTTCTCTGCAGAATTGCTTTCCAGCAGATCAGCCCCCAGCCTCTCCAGGTGCCCAGGGTTATTCATCCTAAGGTGCAGGACGCCACATTTACCTTTGCTGAATTTCAGGCAGCTCTTCTCTGCTCATCTCTCTGGCCTGTTGTGGTCCTTCTGTAGGGCTGCACAACCCCTGGGGGATTGGCCACTCCTCCCAACTTAGTGTCATCAACAAACTTGCTGAGGAGGCATCTGCCTCTTCATCCAAGCCACTGATAAATAAACTAAACAATACTGGGCCCAGTACTGAACCTTAAGGAGCACCACTAGTGACAGACCTCAGTAAAACCTCCTCCTTGAAAATCAGGCTGCTTTAGTAGATTTTAACATAGACAACAGCAAACTGAGGGCCACTTGAAGCCATGCCACAGAAAGAAGTGATATGTGAGAAACCAGATTGGGAAGAAAAGACAAAACTTTGGTTTCCTGGGGTAGTGTCATGAAGGCAAGAAGGCCAGGACTAATGGCATGGCATGTCATGTATAACAGCTGCTGCAGAGCCTGTCTGGGCTTGCCAAGGCAGAGGGCTCCTTTGCTGATCTGTATCACTTCTGTAGCTCTGGCTGGAGGGGCCTCTCTGTTTCCAAAGCCAGTGGATGGGGATGTTCTCACAGCCTCCTTTGCACTGCTGTAACTCAATCTCTGTGTGATAACAGACAAAGGCAGACACAGAGACACTGAATCAGAAAACCTCTTCTCCTTTGAGCCCCACTCTCTGCTACACCATCTCTTTTGCTCACAGCAAGAATGCCAGGGAGACAGAGGTCGACACACACCAGCACATCAGCACAGGAGGATGCTCCCCTGCTGTTGAGACTGTCCAAACTGAAGGCAAAGGCAGTAACAGAGTTCCCTTATGCAAGGCAATAGCCCTTATAGTTTTAGGATGAAAATTTCCACTCCACATCTGTGTTCCATGACCTACTATAGCAAAAGGGTGTATTAAAAGTAGACAAGCTTTGTCTGCTCTCAGACTGACAGTGAGCCAGGCTCTGTCACTGCCCCTACTGTCATTTCTGCTTCCATGTAAGAATCTGGGGAAGAGCACAGGAGGGACAGATTACATGGTCCAAGCAGAGCAGCCCATCATGCTGCTGCCAGGCTGTTCCTGTGCTGCCATAGAACTTGTCACCTTCCATGCGAAAGGCCATGGGGGGTGAGCAGTTTAACATCAGCCTAGGATCATCCCAATAGCCCCTTGAGCAGAAGAAGGCACCTCTAGCCTTCCAGAGAGGGCTCCAGCCTGGCTGAGTCCTCCCAAGGCTGCCAGCCATGGTTGCAAGGGGTTTAGCAGCTGCCTTGAAGTGGGAATGTGCAGCTAGTGGGAAACCTGTGTTTGAGCAAAGTGTGTTCGGCCCAAAACTGAAATTCAGAGCAGAAGTCTCTGACAGAGCTGAAAATGGTTATAATTTCCAGTTTGATCTCCCCACGTTCAAGGCTACACACACCCCTGTTATGCATTTTTCCTGAGGAGAGGAGCAGTGGGCTGATTAGTGCTAGACTAGATAACTAAATTATTTCTGTGAACTGAAAAATGGATTTCATAGCCAAGTCCCTAGTTTAGCAATCTGTAACATCTGTGACAGATTGTTAAAATTAACATCTCTGCCCTGGTGGCTTTCAAGCAGCAAGAATGTTATACATTTTGCCTTGCACTTTGGATTAATCACCTTCTGGAACACAAAAAAACCATCCCTGCCTCACTCCATGTTGGAATCCGTAGCTGTTGCCCAGTGAAGGAAGAAAAATGTGATCGATATTCCCTTCTTGGATTATGGCTGGTGCTCTTCCACAGCAGCAGTTTCATCTACAGGTAAGGTGAGGCCCAAAGTTTTGTTACAAGGTCATGTTGGAAAGTACTGTGGCAGTCTTTTAGTACCTGCTCTGGAGTCTCTCATTCCCACAGTCAACAAGCCCAAAGAACCAAAAGAAAATTTTCCAACATCTAGGAACCTGGTGTTACTCAGTACCCCTCTCAGTAATGCTGGGGCACATGTAGGGAACTCTTTGATGCCAGTTTCGAGAAACCTTGCTGTTGTTGCTCCTGGAAAAGGGCTTCCTCTGGTCTCTTGCACCATCATTCCACCTCTATGACACCAATGTTGAGACTCAGGGGCAAGAGAAGCCCTTTTCTCTTTATTAAACATCTTACTTTCTCCAGAATATCATAGTGATTTTAGTGGGAGCTTCAGACAAAGAGGAGTAGCATGACAGAAAGCATTACAGCATTCATTTAGATAAGCACTCCAGCTGACATAGCAGGTCTAACTAAACAACACAAGAAAAGTACAAGAAAAGAAAAGTTTCAGTGAGTGAAAGCAGTTGGGAAAGGCAGCAAGGATCTGACCTCTTGACCAAATCAGTGGCACTGCCTTTTTTCCTCCTGATCAGTTCCACATTGCTCCCTGCCCCTGCTCGCTGCCATTCCTGCTGTGCTGGAGGTAAAATCCCTGGCTTTAGGAGGCCAGAGGCTGAGCTACCCTGCTTTACAAGCTTCTCTCTGCTCCTGGCAGAACCAGAAGATAGTGTAGCCATTACTTTGAAATATGTCTGCACATAATTGACTGAGAGATCCAAATGTCAATGGCAATTGAAGATCTCCTCTCAGATGTCATTATAGTCCTTAAAAAAACTTCTTACAATCTTCTTTATTACACTAGGAGTGTAAAAGCCCCAAACTCCCAAATTTTTGTAAGAGGCTATTACTTGTCACAGTCATATATCTCATATGTCTTTGCTCTTAACACAATTATTTTAAGGGCTAGTTTTTTTATAAGAGACACAAAAGAAAACCAGAAATGTATGACTTACGCTCTTCAAAAGCATTTATTTATAACTATACTAATTGTTTCGTTTCCTTAAAAGCTGTGGGTCTTGGCAACACAGCTGCTTTTGGTCTGGCTAATAAGCCTTAGTTTGGGACTAATGTCAGGATAGTAAGTTTTCAAGCCTGTTATGCACAGCCCACCAGCAGTGACACAAAACCTTAATCTGCCTGCTGTGATCTGCTGAGACTGCAAAGGTAGAGATTTATTTGTGCTTTGAAACACACCTACTCTTTTTCTTTCAAGTATTCCATGACACATTTTCCCTTTATTACACCGGTCACACACAGGAGAGGATGAATTTGTTAATCAATACCAGGATTCCTCTGTAACCTTTCAAAAAGGCTCTGCCCTGTCCTGCAGGAGTCAGTAACTCACATGGACTTGCTGCCTGTCAAAGGCATTTGTAAGGATTAAAAAATCAACCTAGTATCTCAGTGTCATTTAATGAAAAATATTTAATTATTTAATGCAAAAATAAATGTCTTCCACTGATATTTTCCTGTTAGACTCTCAATCATGTATTCATTAATAAGAGTGATCCCCACAGAGCAAGTGTGCAGGCTGTGTCTGGCTCCTGATTTGGTTATGGAGCAGAGACAGAAAGCCATTTGCTGGATACTAAATGTAGCTACAGTTCACTGACAGAACAAATGATGTTTTAGGCCAAATCAACTAGACAAAACCCAAGGATTCAGGGAAATTGTGGTTGCTGTAACTGTGGGACAGTGTAGTGGCTTACACTAGAAGTGGTAAAGGCAGGGGTACTGCTTTTTTTTCCAAGGGATTCTGCACACAGAGTCTTGTGGAGTCAGAGATATGTCCAGGAAAATCTTTTCATGGTTGGGGAGCACACAGGTGTAGTGGGAGTCAGATACTTTAATTAAAATCTAAAGCCAGAAATGTAGTGCTGAAGTGTTGCAGCTCAGCTGGTAAAAAGAACAAATTAGTGAATGAGATTAGCAGTGATCAGCCCTGCTAAATATTTTTTGTTCCAGATGTGATGGTGAAAAGGGAAAAGATGTTACCTTGAGGCTGATTTAAAATTACTCCAATATCTCTTCCTTTTAGGGTCATGGTAGTTCTCAGACCAGTATGTGGCTCATCCTGTTCAGTATTTTACCTTAAAAAACACAGTCAGCAGTGGACACTTGGTGACAAAACCTTGCTTTACAAAGGCAGACACATTGGTGTTCCCCCTCTTCAGTTTTATTCCTTACCACCAATATTCAAAGCCATGTAAATCCTAAAGGAAAGGGTTTAATGTCTCCTTTGGATTTTTTCAGCATTTTCTCTTATATTTTCATTCTTCACATAGCTGTCCAACCTCTTTTTCACAGCACTAACAATTTGAAGTTTTCTGTCTCTGAGGAACATCAAATAGATATATTACTGAAGCCCTCCAAAATTTACCCAAATCTTCTTTCTAGCCATTAAAATAAGTGGTGCATTTCTGGATGCTAGGGAAGAATTAAAATTTGCTCTGCCTTTCCTGTGTCACTACTTTGCAATTATCTCAAGGAAACATCTAATCCACTGATTTGAGAAGAGAAAATTTTGGATAACATTGTTAATATCACCACATTGAAAAATAACTCTTTATGGATCCTAGATTTTTCTCACTCCACAGTTTTTAATTGCCAGCTGGATTCTGTGTAGTACTAGGAGAATAACCATATGCAGAATTGTTCTATTTGATTTTTTTTATTTTTCAATTAAAATTACTTCTCTTTCATAATTATTGCCCTGTCAATTCAGACTGAGAGAGATCCATGTGGTTGCCTGATATGCAAAGTTCATTGCCCAATGTCTTGGTACCCAGTTACTGCAATTGATTTAAATGTTGGACGTTTCCTTTTCAATCCCCTTCTGCTTGCACTTCTGAAAGGGCCACTGCTTTTAAAACAACAGTGATAGGAAGTGTATCACAGCACTCACAAAAGGGAGTCCCACAATTAGAATTTGACTAGGCAAAATGCTGCGAGTAATGGAGCATATTCCAGCTTTAATCTCACCATCCTGGAGCCATTAGGAGGAGAGATGGACCTGACTGGACATATTCATGATAAGGATAAAGGCAGCCCAAATGAAAATGCTAAAGTGTAATGCATTTGCCTTCCAGAAGAATGTGATGCATGCATACCAAACAGTAATAAAGGAGATTGGGGTAGATCTTAGGAATGATTTTTAATGTGCAGTCAGCTACGCATTGAATTATGTTACCTGGGGAAACTGAGGAATCTCCATCATTTGAGATCTTACAGACAAAATTCCATAAACATGCCTGGAATAGTTTAGGCATAACTGGTCCTTCCTTGGAGCCAAGTCAGAAAACCTTTTCAAGTCCTATAGTCTGTCTGTTGTTCAAAGATCTCCTCATGATTCCCTTGTGATGCCACTGTCACAAAATCCTGTTTGCTACTTGCTTGGAAACCGCTTAGTTTGTAACAAGTCCCCTCTGTTACTGTTGTGACAAGAAATTCTTTCAATGGCTGTGCTGTTTCCTAACACGGGCCCTGGATTGTTCCATATACAAAACATATTGCTATAAAATTATTTTTCTGTGTAACAGGTCATGATAACACCTATTTTGTGATTCTTTTGTTTCTGTATTAATCTTTGATACAGAACCAGCCCCATCCCTCTGAGAAGCTGGCTTGCTGCTCTCTATTCTCCAGAAAACTTGGCTTACTTTGTACACCAGTATATTTGGCCTTTGAAAGTTGGCTTTCAGTTAGCAGACAGAAGCAGGGTCAGAATTAGTTCAAAATAAATTAATAGTCAGAAGTTCTAACTTGCTAAGCTGCATGCAATCCACCCTTCAAAGGATATTCACCAATTGCTGTAATTGCTCTCTTCAAGGGCTTCCAAAAAAATCCTTGGACATGCTAATTAATGCTGTTTTAGATATATGTTAAGGTATTTGACCTGAGAGTTTAATTCTACAGTTTAATTCCATAATGATTGTAAATGGTAGGACTGCTGCATATTTAAAAGAACATTAGTGTGAATTTAGCTGGCTGTTGGCAGTTTAACAGTGACTAACAGATATTAAATAAGCATGAAATTCTGGTGGTGAATGACACTTTTATAGGGGCAAGGGCTGGGAGCTGAAGGCAGGAGAAAATATTGCAATCATCCATGGTGACCTTCCCTTTCCCCTGGATTTTACAGCGTCTTTGTACAACTTTCCCATCATCGGGACAAGACTGAGTTGGTGGAAGGGCCTTGTCCTTGCAGGCTTGGACAGCACATGATGAACTTGGTGGGACTGGAACTTTTGATATGCTGAAGTCATTGACAATCCCTTGCTGATGTCACTGACTCCAGGATTTCCCCAAATAACTGAATATTTCAGCCACTCACATCTTCCAGTGTCAAGAAAGAAGTGTGTAAATTCTATCCCTTCTTCTGCCAAATTTTCTTTTTTTTTTTCTTTGTTTTTTCAAAGTGGATGTCAGAAGAAATCAATTGCTAGAGAAAAGAAAAGAAAACAAGTTGATCCTTTTATTGTTACTGTTCAAAAGCGTCTCTTTGTTTTAGAAACAAAAATGGTAGCAAGTGACTTTTTTCCATCCCTCAGTGGCTACATAAATTTCTGCTACTAAGGGACAAACATCATTGATTTGACCGACTTATTCAAAACAGGTCATGGAGCTACAGCTTGTTGTGTCAATTCTCATCATATACTGATGTGGCAGGTTTTATGAATAAAATATGGGCAGTTGCTGTCTGGGAGGATGCCACATCTTAGCTACGCAAAACCCTCTGTCCTTGAAGAGCCAAGCTTTGAAAAATTAGGACCATGTTTCAATCCAAGCCGTACAATATGCTTTTCAATGAAGTGTAATATATTGTTTTTAGCTGAATAACTTTCTTCTCCTCTTCTCCCCTCCCCCTGTCCCTCCCCTACTTAGGGGGAAAAAAAAAAAAAGCCATGCCATCTTAAACTAAAGCACACTTCAGTCAGTCTCCCTGTGTGTGCTCTGTGCCAGCAGCCACAGCAATTCTTTCATCTTGGCTTCAAAGTGGTGCTGAGAGGGGGAGGGGGGCATCTAATGAAAGAAGGGAAAACAAACAAACAAACAAACAAGCACAAAACGGGGGAGGAAATGAAAAATAGCAGTCTACCTTTCAAATCTGAGTGTTGCCTGCAGGCACGCTCTGCAGTGGATGTTGCACTCAGCTTCAGCCCCTTGTATATTTTTTTTTGTTATTGCCACTTCCCATGCTGGGAAGATTCTTGTCATCCCTCACATATTTTATGTGCAGAAAAGGCTGCCCTGCCCTGTGCTTGGTGATTGAGGCTGTGCCCCTGGTGTGCCACACTATCAGTGGTTCCCAAGGCTGCCTAGCCTGGGAAAAGCTGCATGGAAACGGTCCAAAATCAGCATTACATGCATTATTGTTCTTACTCTCTCTGATTAGAGTGCACACAATGAAAACAACAGCAACAGCCTCGTTTTCCAGCTCTCCTCCCAACACAGGGCTGTTCTTAGGCTGGCTTTTTTTTCTCAGAGTCTTCATAGAAATTAACTGCTTCTGTGCTGGTAGGTCCCAGGCATGCTAGCAGCTTCCCTGGGGAGAAGCCCAAAGGCCTTAGTCTGACTGGGAGTAACATTTTCAAAAGTGCCCAGCTGACTGGTGAAATCCCACTTTTTAAAAACAGGTCTAGCTGTAGGCTGCCTTGTGGACCACTGGAAACACCCTGCTTGGAGGCTGTGGCAAAATGCAAGACACAGTAATCCCCATAAAAGAAAACAGAATAGGCTGAATGATATTTAGGCATTAGACCCCTGAATACTTATGCTTTGTGTTAAATGCTGGAGGCAACACAATGTTCTAGCAGCGTGTCACAGCACCTGGGTCTCCCCCAGCCCAGCCACCATCACTTTTTTTCTTACTCCCCGATGAAAGAGGTCTTGCTGTCCTGACTGGGAAGTGCCAGAATGGACTAGCACTGCTCTAGTGGCTAGCAGTCATTTGGCACACAACAGTTTAAATTTCATGAGGCCTGTTCCAAGTCCTGGTGCAGCCAGTTTGGGATGGGATAAAGCTCAGTCCTATGAAGAAATGGTATCCAGCGCTTACCCCAAGCACAGGGAAATGCCACTTAGGAGTCACTGGGTGAGACATGGCATTTCAGGCTTAATCTGATTTCATATTTCCTGAAATATATCATGTGGCATATCAAACAAAGGAGGCAAAGAATTTTCTTCCCATTTAACAGATTAGACATATTCTAGAGTGTCAAGTACCTGCACCTTGAATGTGCACAAGTATTTGATAGGAGGTGAACTCTTAAAGCTGCTCCAGAAGAGAGCAGTAGATAGACTTGGGTGCTAAAGATGAGAGAGAAAGACTGTGTTTTTAGACATAAAAATCCCATAGAGTACATTTTTTGTTCAGTTGTAGTAGGCGCTAATCTTTCTCTGTTTTGTTTGTTTGTTGGTTTGTTTGTTTTTTAAAGCAGGTCTATCTTAAAGACACTATTGGGAACACATGTAGGAACAGACATATACTGTAAGGGATATTTTGTTTTAGGATCTTTTTATGACCTTTTTCATATGGCCTAACTGTATTGCAGAAAGGGATCCCTGATGCTGTATTCTCTTCTTCACAGAAAGAGATATAGATGCTCTGGGTTACTCTGCAGCCAAGGACCACCAAGAACCCCAAGCATCTCTTGCTGTGAGGGACCTCAGATCTGCAGAGGTGCCTGGGGGGTTAATGGTAGATGTTCTTAAATTGCCATCCAGCAGATGAAAGACAGATGTTTACTTTTAAGACATTTTCAGACCAGGGAAAAAAGCACTTTGAAATTTGAAGAAACAGCTCTCTAGTCAATGCCTTGTATAGTCTTCTGCTTGTGGAAGGGATTAGACTGAATCATAGAAAACAAAAATGTAAAGTTGCAGAGTTCTGGTCTGCCACTTGTTTTAGTGTCACAGTGGTTAAATCTAAAACTTTTTTCCAAGTTTTTTAGGATCAGCTTGAAATTTCATAATCTATTCAGAAGTTTTTTTTCTGCCTTGTGCATCACTCATGGTAAAAAGTGTGAGAAGAAAGTCAGTTCACTATTTTTCTAAGATTGCAATACACAATGAAGGAAAAGATTTTGTTTATTCTTCAAAAGCTCTACTGACATCATATTTCTCTGAAAAATAATGTCTCTTTTTATGCTAACAAAGTCCTTATGGTCCAAAGGCAAAGCTGGGCAAAAAACTGCTCTTGTCTTAGCTGACTAATATATTTTTGGGCAGGATTGACCCTTTTGTTATCTTACATGTCATAACTCTTTTAACTTTCAGGGGCTGCATAAAGAAAAAGGTGAATAGAGGGCTGTAAGAAATAATTTTAATCAGCTTTTCTGAACTTTTCCATGTTTGAAAAACAACTTGTGTTACTTCGTATGTGAACTTAAATACAACTGGGATGGGACTTCTGTATCAAAAACATTTCCTCTATTAAAAACCTGGAAACTGGCTGTCATTACTCTTGCTTCTGTTTCTTCCCAAATCAAATAGTTGTGCCAACTGCTTGTTTTGTTTAACAGGCCCAGTCAGAGAGATATCATGGCTAATCACAGTATCATTTTCTAATGTTCACTGGAAGGAAATCTCAAATTGTTCTTGAGAACCTAAATATTAGGCTTATTATAAATGTGATTAAGCAGGGGCACCAATCCTTGAAGGCAGGAGGAATACGACTCCTAGGAAATTGTGGAAAAGAAAAGCAAGCATTGCTGAACAATATTGTTCACAGATTGTTGCTGGAGACTGGTCCTCCAAAATGGGTGTATTTTCTCTGCTTTGATTAATTAATTTATTTATAGGTTTCTTTTTCATTAGTTATAAAAGATCAAAATTTAAAGAGTACAGGCAAAACTGGTCCCTGCACTCTTTGCTAATATGCCCAGCATGAACTGAAGCTCTTATTTTCTCCTGTGTGCCAGGCAGTGACACAGGACTCAGGCAGTGCCCTGCACAGGACCCATGACCTTGTGTTCCTGTCTCCATTGCCATATTCCAAACAGGAGTGATATCCATGGATCGAGATGTGCGAAGCCCAGCCACATGTGAAGTGATCCAATTGCTAGCTTGGAGAAGCTATTAGCTTGACAAATAGCTAGAGGGAGGCAGGCCCTAAGGTCACTTTGAAAAATGGCATTTAGACTATAACTTAAATAGGTTCTTTAGAAAAAAATGCCACTTGAAATGTAGCAAGAACAAAGCTATTTCTACATCTACAGGAGATTCACATGGGACATCGTATCTGCCTGTGGTTTTGTTTGTGCCATGTTACCATGTTGGAAATAAGTCTGATTGAACTCATGAGCATGCATTATGGCCCAAAAGAAGCTCCCTTGGCATTGATTGGGAGTCCTGCTGAGGTACATAGGAGCTGGATGTGACAGAGATGCCACCTGGGTTAAACTGTTATGGAACTCTGTCAGCAGCTGGGGAGGCTGAGAGGGCTGTTTCCACCTCCAGGGCAAGCAGAACTCCTGTGACCAACAGCTCCCTCCCTGGGGGGGTGACAGCTTCTTTGGGATGAGGTGCTGAAGTGTGCCTGCATGTCAGCCAGGGCCCTGACCCTGCCTTGCTGCAGGGCCATCCCATCCTCACGGTGCCCTTCACCTGACCATTGTCTGCGCTCATTTGTCACAACTTCTTGTTTCCACAACAGCCAAGGAGGTTGTCCCAGTCACTCTGCTTGAGCACCACAAGATGGGAGAAATCCTGGCAGTAAATAGGCTAGCAGACAGTTTTCTTTCTTTCTTAATATTTTATTTATGGGGAAGAGGCCACAGGAATAATTGAAGATGCCTGTTTGCACCCACTGCAATCTGTGAGTGGTTTGCAATGTAAGCATGTCAACTCGCAACTGGAGCTTGAGGAACACATGTGCCAAAGAGCCTGGGGCCCTTTGTCTGTCAGCCACACTCACCTTCCCAGCAGTGCCCTCCTCTCACGAAGGGCAAGCCCAAGTGTGGGGAGCCCCTGTCCTGTGTGACGCTGGTGTGAGTTTCCATGGAAAAACTGATGCGGAGGAGAACGGGAACACGCACATGGCATGAGGTGAACTTATGGTGTATTTTACGCAGTAAAAAGCAAATGGTATTTCAGACTGGTTTTATTTTATTTTTTTTTTTTCTTTCTTGTGTAACATACAAATTGAGATCAGCTGAGGCACCAATAGGGTTGCCTTTAAAGAAACTGAAATGCTGTGCAGAAATACTTGACAGAAACAGCAGACAAAAGGCCAAGAGGAAGAAGGAAAGAGGTGGAGAGGCCTGGAGCATTGCAGGGGAGTGCTAACAATCCTGCTTGCATAGAACTAGTAAGGAGTTACAGGAGATAGAAGTACTGCTTAATAAGGGGTTATAGGAAAACAGAAATAATGCAAAGACCAGAATTCTCTAAGAAGTGGCAAGGTCTCCAAAGTCTTCTAAATCTGATTTTGCTGCATAAAGGGCAGATGCTGAATGGATGAGGTCCACAATGCAGTTCTTGACCTGGAGTGATTTATGAACACAAGTGTAAACTTGGTAGTGAGGGTGTAGTGTAATGGATCAATTCCTATAAATATTAAAGAAAGATTGACATTTAAAGCTTCTGCCATCCTAAAACCCTAGAGCACACAGGAGACAGCATTTCATCCCCTCGAAGCCTAGTACTTGGGGGAAATAGAGTTGTTTTTCAGATGCATTGGATTAAAACTGAAGAATTTGGAAAAAGTTAGGCAAATATTTTCCGTACACATGATGGTGAATTAAAAAAAAAATCAAGTGAGCATATCAGACTCTAGAAAACCTACACAAGAGACTGCTCTGAATGTACAGAAGAAATGTTAGAAAAGTCTCTGTGACACAAACATTCAGACAGTCATGATTGCTTCTTTCCTCCTTGCAAAAATTGGAATGCGAGTGAATAGGATTTTGTAGAAATTTCTGTTAAAGTTTACTGAATTGAGTCAAGCTGAGAAATGTACTCTACTAGAAGTTTCAAAACTGTGTATTTATTTTTAAAAAATGAGGTGTAAGTGAGCAACAGCACTATGTTAAGAACATAGTTGATGCAAAAAAAGAGCTCTGGTGTGGACTTCTCACCAATTTTGCACTGACGTCACATTGTTGGCTACAGTGGACCCAGCCCTGATTAATTGCTCTTGTCAGTCAGATCCTGGGAAAGAGTCTTGAAGGCAGACTGATAGTCACTCTAAGGGCATGTCAGATGTGAGGCTATTTGATTAGTGTCTTAGCTGAGGGCAGACTTAAAATGTTTTGAGTTGCTGGGCTGTATAGTGAAAATGACCATCAAGAATTGCCATGTGTACAGGTTCAGCCTCCTATTTCTCCATGCAGCTGAAGGCCTCCCTCCAAAATGTGTGCACAGCTCCTGCCAAAATCAGTGGGAATTCTGTGAAAGTGTTGGAGGATGGTATTACTGAGGATTGCTTTCTGCAACTTAAAGCCTTTATATTATAGATAATAATGCTTAAGATATTTTCTTGCGCTTTCCTAAATTAGGACATGCATCACTTGTATCTAAATTTAGTTTGGATATGACTGCTGTAATATTTTTTCTTATTTTATATTCATCTCTCTTCTGTCTGCTGGCTTAAATTCAGACAAAGAAAGTCAATATTTTCTCTGCAAGTTATTTCATTTTGTTGGTCTATGATATCATAGCAAATGTCAGCTGATCTTATGCAATATGGAGTTGAAGACTGTTATCCTTCCTTTTACAAATAAACAGATCTAAATAACATAGGTTCGTGGTCAAATAGAGTATTTTTACAGCTATTAGAAGAGTAAAATAGTTTTCTCTGCTGATGAGAAAGTCTGCCTCTTATGCTGGTGGTCTCTTGCTTCTCCCCCACTTGCATTTGACCTCTAACACTGTGACACTCTACCATTTTGCTGGTAACAAAGTCATCATTCACTCATTACTGAGCGAGTCTGAGCACATTTTATGGTTGATAGCTAGATTGCCAGCATGGTCCAAAACTAACCTCTCTCTGCTTATTTTTGCTGAGCTGTAGGGCCAAGGCAGTACAAAACTCCACATGTGGCAGGAGGCAGCATGTAATAGCCTCTGTATTTCCCTGCACTGAAGGGACTAAGTCCTCCACTCTTTTGAGTGCAGGTAAGTCTGTGGTCAGCAGAAGAAATTCTGGCCCAACAACATTGAGAACCTCACCATTCCTTCAGCCTGTGATTTGGGTAGGAGCTGGATGTCTCTCTGAGTTTGCAACTGCAAGGCAGTTGTAAAAATGTCCATGTTATGTAGGCACAACAGCTTCTTGCCTGCCCAGGCATTGGAAATAAGTGAGTAGGATCCATGGGAGGATCAGTGTTTGCACTGTGTTGCCCTTTTCCTTGGTGGGCCACAGCTGTGGACAGCACGAGCCGAGAGGTTTCCTCGGTCAGATGCAAGCTGCTGGGAGATGCTGGAGAGCCCCGGCCACCAGCGCACGGAGCTTTTTCTCTCCCAGCACATTGGATTAATTTCTGCTGTTGGCAAAAGGGCAACACAAATGTATTTTAAAATCCCTTCCTCTGCATAATCAAAAGGGAAGGAACACGACACGAAAGCTGCCGAACAAAGAGCAGACAAGCGCTCCCACCCCTCCAGCCTCCCTTTCAGTCACCCGTGTGCCGGCTGGCTCTCAAGGCCTGTCTAGGTCGTATTATGACTCCTTTATTAGTGTTTAAGGTCACCAGGAGACATGCAAGTGCATCCTATATCAGGAAGTGTAGTATGTCTCTGGAGTGAAATATTTGGCTGTTAGCAGGAGCTGCGGCCGCGGCTCGGAAATCCCGGGACGCGCCTGCAGGGCGGGCGGGCTCCAGGCGCCGCGCTGCCTCCCAGCAGACGGAGCCGCCGGGAAGCGGGGCGGCTTTCCTGCCATTCTCCGCACGGGGCTGCCTTCCTCCCAGACTTCCCCACCCAGCCCCGACAGCTCCCTTGCCAGCCTGGCCAGCTGCCTGCGAGCTGCAATTCCGAGGAAAAGGCCTCCACTAGGGCAGGTACCCAGCACACAACCTGCCGCCGTCTGCCCCGGCGCTGTGGCTCCTGCAGGAAGAGTGATGAGGGGCGGCCGGCCGGGCAAGGCGCGGGGGTGCCAGGCCCTGGCGGCAGCAGCGGGACAAAGCGGGACAAAGGGGGGCTGGCATCTGCTCCGCGACCTGCCTAAAGTCAAAGTAGGAGGCCTTCCTGGCGCTGCAGGTGCCGCGGCCAAGGTTAGACGGCAAGTGGGAAGATCCTTGAAGTGCGCTGGGTGACGGAGAGTGTCACAGCTTCCTTCGCTGGGGCCGCATCCGATGTGCCAGGCTTTTGCTCCAACGTCACTCGAGCACAAGCCCCGCTCAGAGCATACGCGGTTTTATAGCATCATGCTAAATGAAGCAGCTGTTGGCAAAATGTGATGCAGAAAGGGAGGCAGAAACAGGAACTTTTTTTTCTTATCTACGCGAGTAACTTCAAAATATTTATGTTGTATCAGTATGTGCAAGGATAATATCCCCTTTCTTTTTAATGTCCTGATGTAAAAGAGAGACTCAGACAAGGTTGTGTGTCAAGAAAAAAATTGCAAACATTGAAGTGCTTTTCATCAGCTTTAGTTCTGGTCTCGTAATGGGGTGGAGGATCCTCTCAAAAATACATCCAACTGCAAATAAATAAATAAATACTAAAAAAGTGAGTATGTTTCCCCCAACAGAAGGAAGAGACTAACAAGAAATCATTAATAAACGGTCTAATAAATTACAATTACAACAACATCTCCAGGCCCTGCAAGAATGTTAATTGCAATTAGATGGAGAAAGCAAGTTCCTGGTAACATTGATGCTTATTGTAGCTACAGAGTTATTCCACCAGAGTTCACCATTTTCAGGCATTTCCGACTTTTTGTTTATCCAAATTGGCCTTGGAGAAATAGTATACATGTGTGTGTATTTGTATATGTTTTTATATGCATATATGTGTGCAGACCCAGCAAAAATATCTTACTGTCTGACTTTTTAGCTTCAATGAAATGGACAGTCGGCCATAAATAAGAGAGTGCAGCATAGAAAATGTTGAGGCTGATTTGGAATTGCAAGGTTTTTGTTCTGAAATATTTTTTGTTTCCCAAAAATGTATTTGACATTTTAGAAGGATATTGTTATTGAAATTTCATTTAAAATCACACTTGAAACACAATTTCAAAGGAAACAAACCAATAACCATGTTAAAAAGAAGCTTAGTAAGTGAAAAAAATTGGCAAATTATTTAAGTGTTAATAATACTTAGATTAAGTGTCTGACCTTAAAGGAAAAACTCCAATAACATCACCAATGTGTGGCCAACAGTCATCTTCCAAAAATGCCAGTTTTTTATGACGCATGTGTTTTGAAGTGTGTTTTGGTCAGCTGCAGATTAATTTCCTTTTTACTAATTTTTTTTTTTTTGCACAATAAAAAGAGGAGAAAAGTCACATTTTAAAAATGCTCAAGCCTCGCCGTTAAGGGTGTAGTTTTAACTTCTTGGCTCTGAGTAAATCTTCACACAACCAGAGACATTTTATTAATACAGTTCATGTAGGTAAAAAGTGTTGTGTGTGCATGCAAGAAAAAAATTCGCTGGAGGGTCAGCTTTCCCTGAAGTGTTTTATCCTATTTCAAAAAGAAAAAAAAAAAAAAATCTCATGCTAGGCTGTGTGTATGACACATGGTGACGTGGACTAGCAATTAAGTACTGTCCTTCCCACTCCTCTGTCCTATGGGACACCCACCTGCCCTCACAGGGCACCTCTGAGCATCATCTTTGCTCTGGGTAGCTGAGACAGGCATGCACAACGGGCCCCCTGAGCACCTTGGGCGTTCAGCTCACAGATGGAGATTTTCTTGTGTGCTGATTTTGGCAGTCAGATCAGATTAGTCAGTCTAACTTTGTGCCAGCTGGTTTTGACAGGTTCATTTATTACATTGTTTTTAATTATTTATGGCTGTGCTGCAATAAAGCCCGTCCATGCCTCATATCGTTGCCTTTAGAAGATCATCTGTGATAACATTACTGATAGCACCCAGAGGGTCAGATGGAGGCTTTTGGGAAAAGTTAATCTCAACAGGTCTCAGGTGTGGTTTTCCCTGCTTTTTCCTCACCTCTCCCTGGAAGCATGTCTCTATGTCTCTCGGGCTCTGGTGGAGGGAGCAGCACTACCTACATGAGGAGGTGGTGGTGATGGGCTGAGGGTTGTCTCCTTTCCTCTTCCACTGGAGGAATGCTGTTCTCCAGCAGAGGACATGCAAGCCTTCACAGGCCTGGAGGAGCTACAAAGGGTTGTGTGCAATCTGTTTTTCTCACACAGATCTGAGATCCACAGTGTGGCAAACCTGGCTGTGTCATGCATGGCAAGCTCAGGGCATTAATAAGCACTTTTCTTAGCTGTTGCTGTAAGACAAGT
Source organism: Urocynchramus pylzowi (assembly GCA_013397555.1). Classification (NCBI taxonomy): domain Eukaryota; kingdom Metazoa; phylum Chordata; class Aves; order Passeriformes; family Fringillidae; genus Urocynchramus; species Urocynchramus pylzowi. Next base: position 1,967,411 of record VZRH01006292.1, read on the forward strand.
CTCTGCTCTGTGAATCTTTTGGAAGATATTTACTGCTTGAATTGAAAAAAAAAAAAAAAAAGGGGGCAAATGTTGGACAGATGAAACTAATTAAAGATTTCATTTTACTAACTGAAATTTCATATTTCCCTCCACATAAGCTATTGTAAATTGCACGATGACTAACCTAAACATTATCACACGGCATGCTGTCATCTTTCATGAATAATAAAAGGATTGCTGTAATCCTGCATAAACCCAGCTTTGGATGTTGAGAAATATTACACAAGTGTCCAACATGAAAAGAATCATGTTTCTTATTCCACCACTCTGGCCAAATATCATGTTGTCTTTACTGGAAAACTGTGTTCATCAAACAAGTTTAAAGTTGAGTGGGAGAGGGTGGGACATTGCATTCTTGAGGAATGACATTATAAACAATACGGTGCTGCTTTGTGCTGTCAGTGCATTGGGGATGTTCTAGAGTAAACAGGGAGAGCACGCCATGGTGTGCTTGGGCTCCATCTTTGCTCTTTTCTTCACAGAACACACAGACTACAGAACATTATCTGTGCTCACTGGGGCTTCCCACTCCCTTCTTCCCTTCTGCTTCACTCTCTTTAAGCTTAAAGCTCTGCATCAAGAGATATGAAACTTTCTTCTTCAATGTTTTAACCCATAATTGAAAACAAGAAAGATGGGGAGGGGGCTGGAATAGGAAAGACAATCCAGCATGGCTTTGCTTTTATTTCTATACAAAAAAATATACGTTGTTGAGGAAGGACAGAGGTTGACTTTGAGAGGCTTTACCATACAAGTATTGAGGTATAAGCATTTTTTCTGCATGTTAGTGGCTTGCTGTGGGCTACAGGTTGGGCTACAGGTCCTCAAATCATAAGCATTGAAGTATTTTAAAGGTGCCATTTTTAATCCATGACTCGTGACTTTCTCGATGTAGAGTTTTATGCGTAGGAAATGAGTAGACTTCTCTTTTCCAAAGAGGATCAGGACTTTTCCATTTAATTTATGTAATAGGGTGTATTGTATTGTTTGTTTACTGTTCACTACATAAAATTAGCTTTCACTCTGCAGTCTTGGAGGCCTGCAGTACCAGCCAGTGGTGCAATGTGTGTGCTTTGGGAGTTTTGAGGAATATATCAGATATATCAATCTCACATGGACACTCTCCTGATGAGAGCTCTCATACACAGGAACTGGGTGGAAGCTGTTCAGCTGAAAGATGCTAATGGCCTCCTTTATCAAAGGAAGCAAGAGGCAAAACAGCAAGTGTTTTATTAATTTCTTATGCGTGCTTCTTGTTCTAATAATTTCTTATATGGTTTTCTGTCTCCCATGGAAACTGGATTCCAGAAATCCTGGAAATTATCAGGGTATAACAACAGTAAAAATAAGAGGTTTTTTTAGAAGTTTAAATCCCTTTCTTGTGGGAGCATTTTCTGAATGGTGTAGCAAGCTGTCAAAGCTTGCAACTGAAAAAAGTGTGACTAGGCTGCACCAAGTCCTAAGGTTATGCAAGGCCCTTCTCCCCTGTCCATATTTTATCTCTTGCCATTTAGCTCTCTCCTCCCCCCTTTCCATTTCATCTTCCCTCCCTCTCCTGTTTCTCCCACCAGGACACAGCTTTTGGGAAGGAAAGAAAGAGACTTCTGTCTGTCTCCCTCCTTGGTAGGCACAGTGAGAAGGACCTTGGCTCATCATGTCTTCACTACACTGTCCTGCTGCAACCTCTACACTTAAAAACCTGGTAGATCATTGGAGCACTACAGATGACACAGAAACAGCAGTTAACCATGACTGTAATGAGGAGAGAAAAAGAGTAAAAAGTCTTTCTCCTTCCTTTCTGCTTCACAGTGAGGAGGGGAACTGAGTAGGTGAGCTGGAGGCAGGGAATTGGTAAAGGAGAATCAAAGTGCTCTCGAGCCAGTGCTGGCTGGCAAAGGATGCACCCTCATCCTGCAGAGTGAGGGACACGTGCAAGGCATGGTGCTGGCCCCAGCCCCAGCTGTTTTCTTGATAGCTCTGTAAATGCTATTGATATTTGAGACTGGTTTGAGTAAGCACGAATGGCTTAAAAAAGCAGAATATAGAGCTTTGTGTTTCTCCCTAGGGGAATTCCTGGTCAGGTTCTAGCAACACTGGGCAAAAGAGTGCACAGAGATTTGTTTGGGAGAGGTTGTTAAAAGAGCTTGGAAGTAGGCTGGGCATTTGCTTATGAGATTTTCTTTTTTTTTGTAAGCATGCAGTATAGAGATATTAGTGAGAAGACAAAAGGCTGTGGTTTCTATTCCCTGAGAAGCACCGGGACAGCTCCTATTCATCTACATATTTGTTAGGCTCATGTAAGGCAGTGGATGACTCAATCCTGACTAATAAATATCTGCTAATGAATACTGCTCCCAAATACTCATATATATATATCTATCAGTGGTGAATATCAAAAGCTCAGGCCAGCTTTTGTATGCTGGCCCAGCCTACCATTCAAAAAGCTCTTGGAATGCTTTCCCAAGTCTAAAACCTTGTATCTAAACTTTCATTGAAAAGACTTTTCTGTGGAGCTGTGCTCACTTTCATCACTGATCTAAGTGAGTCTGTGGTCTCAGTCAAAAAAACTGCATCTACACTTCTACTTACCTTGCAACTGCATGACAGAAACCCTCATCTAATTCTGGATAAAAAAGCTGTATGCCAACAAAGAAGTATAGGATTAGAAAAATATTGAAGAGCAATAGCTATTTTGTAAATATATAAGGCAAACCTGTGAAAGAAAAACGGTATTTTCTGAGAATAAATAATAAGTTTTAAACCTGGGAGCATTTTCCTGCTTCATCTAATCTCATATGTTCTTGAACATATGGGTTTTTTTTTTTAGCTCTTGATACTAAACATAAGCATTAGAGTCAAATTTGTAGGGCAAATACAATCTAAACATCAAAAGCAGAAGGACATAACTTCTCTTGACAGCTGCTTATGAACAGAAACAGTTTAAATGTGATCAGAAACAGTTTAAATGTAAACAGATCAATAGGTAAAGTGTTCTGGTTTAATTTATAAACCAACTTTTTCCCCGGTCTACAATAGCCCTGAATAAAACTATTTTGGTGCAGTCTCCTCCTGAAATGCCTCCCAGCTGCCCCTGTGGCAAACCCAGAAGTGAAGGCTCTGGGTCACTCTTGCAATACTCTTGGGTCGTTGTGGCACACCGGGAGCAGAACAAAGTTTACTTCCTTCAGCTGTCTCATCCAGTCTGGCACAGGATAGTTTTGAGAAAAAAAATTCCAAAAGGCTTTCTTATATCTTTCCAGTGTTTTGTGCGGCAAAATGTATGCAATAAATCCTGTTTTTTTTTCCTGGGAAATAATAAATATAATGTTGAATAATAAATGTACTGATGAATTCTGGAATTCCTTCATAATAATATATATTTCAAAGGAAGACAAGATGGAGTGTGAAATATATAATCTCTTTTTTTGAAAGCTTCATTAAATTATTTGGGTTAATATTTAATGATATTAATTCTTGCAAGCTGTGCATTTTTTCATGACAGATCATGAAGAAAGACTACAGAGATACAGAACAACTACAGAAAGAAGGGGATGCCTGACCTGCATCAGACAGAATTTTGGCCTCACTTTCTCAGGGTCCCAAGTTGCTAGCAGAGCAATACTGATAATATTCCCATTAATAATTGCAGGGTGCTATCTCCCTACTTGACAAGCTGTGATGGGTGTACCTCACAGGCTGTCCATTGCCAGGATAGACTCTTGGTTGTCACTTGAGTTTTTTAAGTCATGATGGGTCAGCTTTCCAATAGATTTGCTGGAAATGAGTGGCATCCTTGTGGAAGAGATGAAATTCTGATGTCATTAACAAAGGGTAAATCCCCATCTTAAAAAACCCTTTAACTAGAAATATATAGAAATCTAAAATGAATAGCACAGAACTATGTATCAACCTTCAAAAACTATGTTGTTTTCTTACTCTGTGGTAGTTGTAAATATGGTTTAAAATGCATTTTATTTATTTCCACATTGTATGTTTGCAGCTTCCACAGTTGGTAAATTTGTTAACAGCCTGGAATAGTTGCTTAATTAAGACTATTGATGTAATTTTGGCTTCATATTTGAGATAAACTCTTCTGTTTTTTAAGTCATGGGGACAGACAAAACAGTCCTTGGTCTGTGCTTTTGTTTTGTTTTCATTTGTTTGCAGCAAATTGTTTTCTCTGAAGTGCCTGTATGGAGATTTACATGAATAGGACTGCAGCAGAAAATTTTAGCAGAGCTCTATGAAAAAAAAAAAAAAAAGAGCAGTACAATGAAAGACATTACAAATACTTGCTGTTCTGCAGAGAAATTAGGTATTAAGCTGCAAGAGAAAGAGACAATGATGACCTTTATGCATAAATACAGTCAAGTGCTCACTGGTCCTCTGCATCTCTTTATGCTAATGTGACTTCAGTGAAATGTTTCTTTAAAATAGTGGGGTTATCCTGCAGGAGAAAACCTGTTCCAGAAAGCACCACAAGACATTGTGAGCTCTCTCTAAATTATTGATCACAGAAAATATCTGTGACCATTTGTATTTTGCATCTCCATGCAAACTGAAAATTCAAGGCAGAGATAAAGCACTAAGCATTCTGGGAGATGAAACCTGTTGCACATTTTGCCAAAAGTAATAGCAGTGGAATCAACTAAAAAACATTCTCTGAGGCAAACCCAGATTTAGTGCAAAGAAAATCTGCACCCGTGATCGTATCAGAATTTGTTCTCCCCCCTGGAGCCAATGACATGGCTTCCATGAGCTAATGATATTCATGTTTCTGTCCTTCAATTTATAGTGGGCGGCTTTGAAGTATTACCTCCAGTGCCACAAAATGAGAGAAATTTTCTCTGCAAGAGAGATAAAAGAGATACATCTTCTGGCAAAGACCTAAAAGTAGGTAGTCAAGGGTCTAGAGGGCCTTAATCTTTTCCCCTCTAAGGCAAACTAATTTAAAAAATATACTATCAGGCTTAAAGCAGATCATAGAAACTCTTGAGGGCACATTTGGGTAGTAGACCAGGAACATTAGTGGTGTAAAATTGATTAACAGAGCTGTGCAATCAGAAACATAGAGAAAGCTTATGGTGAAGTCCTGCCAGAAGTAACTTGTTATTAACCCATTTGAAAACGCCAGACTAGTGTATAAAAATTTGGAAAGCACCTTTTTCTGTGAGATACTGACTCTTGCACTCTAAAAACTGATGTCAGTGGTAAACTCCAGCAGTGAACGCTCAGAGTTACCTTGCTAGAGAGTGACTGCTCTGTTTTTTCCCAGCTGCACAACATGAAAGCAGGGTAACTGCACTGTATTGCAAATCAGTTCTGCTCCCATCCACATTTAGGGACAGGATGCTGAAGGCTCCTCTGCATATAAGGTTCAGTATTATGTTACTGGCCTAGGTTACCAAAAATACAAGACACAAAAGGGAAAAATGAAAAAGAAAGCTAGATAATGTTAAAATACACATGATAAATATTTAGTTAACATTCTGGGCAATGTGTTATTGATCATCTCTGAGGAGTTTTTACTGTAGGATGCTAAAGTTGCTAAATCATGTGGAATGAGTCATGTAATATATCTCTGTATTTGAAAAATGTTTTGGAAATTGATCTCTGAACAGATGAGAGCCTATAATTTAATTAATAAGGTCTGTGAAGATGGATTCCATCCCAAAATGACACATGCTGCTGTGATAACTGTGATCTCCTGCTTGAATATGCCAGAGGAGTAGGAGTCAGAATGTGTCAGAACATGTTGAAGTAGACAAAAAAACTCCCATAGATTGAGATGGATTTCTGAAAAGCAAACGTGGATGTTTGCAGAAACTTACTGCTTCCCTAAGCCTACAGACTCTGGATTCTGATGTCATTTAAAGCAGCCAAGAGTCAATCTGATCTGATAGAACAATAGCATAAGTATCACTGTGTTGGTTAGGTGTTGGCCAAAGCTGTCTACACTCTAGGCAAAAATCCATTTATTGTTCACATGCGGTTTCCAACCCTCCCAGCTCAGCCCCACCTCTTCTTTTCCATGGAGATCAGCAGCTAAGGCACCTGTGTAGTTTCCCCTCATAACAGAGAAGCCCTCACCTGGTTTTTGTTTCTTTATTCCTGCTTCCTTTCTTTCAGTTAAGATCTAGTGTCTGCTCTCCGTAGTGTCACTCACTGTGACCTTGCGTGGCTGCAACTGGGGGAGCTTTGTATTTTGCTAGGAATGGAATTGCCTCGAGCTAGCTGGCATTTCCTTCCAGGAACAGGATTCAGACTTTGACTGTTGCTTGGTGGTTATATGATACCACTTGTGATGAGTGAAGTCAGTCAAGTTGCTAACTCTCTGTTGGACTTCATTCACTTTTCAAAGAGGTTTAAGAACAATAGGTGTTATGTTATCTACTGCCAAATTGTCTGAGTCCTCTAGAGCTTGTGCCTTTAAAAGAAAACATTTTTCTCAACTGGTATCTACTTCCAATCTGCAGAGTAACAGCACTGAATATAAAATTAGGGAGTTTCTTCATTTACATAAAGGTAAGAATTGTGTTATCATATTCATTGATAAGCAGATTGGATAGTTTCCGGTATTTTCTTTTCCTGAACTAAAATGAAGCATCATCCCTTCAAGAAATACCACTAACTTGGCCATTCTGTGCAACACATACTTTTCATTTGCCTGTGATCCAGTTTAAAAGCATGTGATGACTTCAAAATATTCAATGGATAAAGATTTATAGCATGATATCACATTCCTGAGAAAACTGGGACAAGAGAATGTAAATAAATACAGAAATACAGAAAATGCTCCCATTTTGACAGCTGTGCTATACATTTATATGGTGAGAAATCAGGTGACTAAAGATGACAGGGAACTAATAGATTTGCCTACAAGGACCAGAAATATGCAGTGTCAAGAATCACTCCAGGATGAAGATGGTTACACTAAGGGTGTCGTTCTCCTTCCACAAGTAACAATCAATAGGTGAAAAGAAAACAACCTCAAGCTTTGCCAAGAAAGTTTGGATTGACTTTTAGGAAATATTTCTTCATAAAAAGGGTGTTCAAGCTTTGGGCCAGATTGCTCAGGGAAGTTTTTGAGTTGCCAGCCCTGGAGGTATTTATAAGGTGTGTAGAGGAGGCAAAGTTAGGTTCAGAGTTCATTGGTGGACCTGGCAGTGCTGGGTTCATGATGTCATAGATCTTTTCCAGCTTAAATGATTCTATGATCCTGTGATAATTAGCTTTAGTAATAAAAATTCTTAGACAATAGGAAATAAATTTACATGGCAAATTTCTATTATTAAACTGAAAAGAAAGCCTTGCATTGAAGCTAGTAAATCGAAAAGTACCTTAATAGAAAGTGATTTAAAATGTTACAGGAATTGTTACAGGAGCTCTTAGGTTGGAGAATTTGCTACACTGGTTGGAGAATTCATTACTACTTTTCTTGCTAGCAGGAAACAAGAATATTGTGAATTATTGCCTCTTCCGTTCTCAGGTTTGTAGTTTTCTGCAGAAGTAGAAAATGAGGCAAATATCTCCTAGAACAACTTCTTTGGAGACCATATGGTCCATGGGGTCCCAGAGGAAAGTGTTCACACATTGTAGGCAATCACTGCATCATTTGAGCAGAGCTAACAAAAGAACCCATATAAAAAACTAGCTTCTTCTTTCCAAATGGAAGAGGAGCACAGACTGGAAGGATGCATGAGGAGCTGGTTCTGCTGTTGTCATCTGCTCTTCACCATCTATCTCGAAAATTGTGGGTTATAACAGCTGCTATCTGAGCAGTAATAGAGAAATGGAAGTGTGAAAGAAGATGTCATGATTTGCAATTACTCCAAAGAATAGAATTACAGGCCTAAAGTTTGTGTGTTACTAGATAAAAAAAGAATGCAAAATATTAAGTGTTTCCTGCAACAGGCCATTCTAAGAACAAACATTGCAAGGATGATAAATCCAAAGGCTTCCAGAGACAAACTTGTTAAAAAGTTTGTTTTAGCAAGGAACCACAGTCAAACCACTAAGAATAGAGACATCCAAGTCTCTTCACATTGTAGTTAGTGGCTACACATCATGCTCCAGGTTTGAGGTCAAGCTTTCACAGTAATGATTTAGGAGCCCAAGTCCCATGAACATTCCCTGTGGCCACCCTTGGGTTAGAAGCAACAAATGACTGCACTTCTTTCAGGGGTGTGAGAAAAGCTGAAGAATCCCCTCTTCAGCTGCTCCCAACCAACCCTGTTAACTTGAACTGGTTTGGGCTGTGAGGCAGATGGCAGCTAAGTCTGAGTGCAGGGGTGGAGGGATCCTGAGGACAATAACCTGTTAGGGGTTTTCATCCCACAGTTTCCAGAGCTTCTGAAAGGACAGTTGGAGAGGGACAAGTAAGCAACAGAAAATCCTAAACTTCTCAGAGAACTGATAGAAATAGCTTAGCCAGAAATGCTAGACAAAATTGGATTCTCTGTGTGTGCTCTTTTATTTCCTTTCTGTTTTAAGGAGAGATTTGTGATTAGTCATGTGATTAAAGAAGGCTGGAAAATTGACATCTGAATATTTATTTTATAGTAAGCTGTAATTGCATTAGTGTATTAGAGTAAGATACAATTTGGTATCTATTATCTCTCCATGCCTATGGGCAGGCATCCAGGGGCATCCCTCATATGGCTCTTCTTCTCCCTAATGTCCCTTACACCCAGGGTGGGTAAGGCAGCCTGGGGGCCCTGCACCTCTCCCAGAGCTCTATAATCTCACCAGATGGCAGTTCAGTTGCTAAAGATAGCTGGGAAAAAGGAAGTTTTTCTGAGTACTCTTCCTCTTCCACTTAAACAGGTCAGAAATAGTCTCATTTGTATAAAATGGCTTGAAGGGGACTGTCTTTGGGAATAGACTTTGACTAGACACAACTCTGACTAGACACAGCCACTGTATTCTTTCAATCTGAAGCAAGTTTTTTGTGGTGAAATAGTGCCACCATTCACACCAACCATCATTCAGGATTTAGGACTGAATATGATAATACTAAGGAACTAATTAGTTAGCTCTGTGTTGTTTTGTAAGTGATCATCAGGTACTGATACAGCAGTTTCCTTTTTGTTTGGTCTGAGTGGTATTCTTGCTGTCACCTTGGGACTTGAACCAGGATTTTCCATGTTGGGCAAAAGAATATTCACTTAATAGGGGGCAGTATTGCATTTAATTTTCATGTCCCCATGGGCATATACAGCAAATAGGTCTCAGAAGACTTTACTTCAATTATTACTGCTGTGAATAAGCATTTCAGCTTTCGTTTCACACAGTTACAGTTCTCCTTTCTGAGTGCCGAAGGGGATTGTACAGGGGTGTGCAAAGGTCAGGAAGAACAATGTTACCAAGCCTGTTTGTGAAAAAAAAATCATGTAAAAACACTTGGGGTACTTAAGAGCAATTTATGGAGCCATCTAGATAATGTTACAGGAGTTGCTGTTATGCCAAGAGCATAATACTGTGTTAGTCCTGCTTATCTCATTTCATTTACTTGACAGACAGTTCTTGTACCAGACCAATTCATGCTTGTGTGAAATAAGCAGAGTTGCACAGTTGGTCTTATTTTAATGTTTTTACCACCTGGAGACAGCAATGGGCTTTCAATGCAAGGAACAAGGAAACTCCTTTCCTAACATCCTAATGAGCTCACGCTCCCCTGTTCGACATCATGCTGCACACAGCATGTTTTTCAACAGATGTTGTAGAGCCTATTGATGAGTATCTGCTTTCTTTTTAAAGCTGAGGTGTTATTCTGCTGCCCAGAAGTGCAAATAGAGATGAGAAGTGAACTCTCTGTAAGTAAGGATGTGCATAATACCCTTTATTCCCTTTCTTGAATGTGGGTTTATCTGCTGGGGTCCTGCACTGAAAATTTCCACCTAAACCTTACTGTGGGAGGTTAATGTAAGAAGCTACCATTGTGTATTATTAATGGTGTATCAGTAGGGGTGGATGAGCAGCAGAGGGACCAGCAGGGCCATGAATGCTCTGGAAGACCAATATGACCCATAATTTAGAAAAGGTAAAGAGCACAACTGGATGAAACTAAGAGTGCCCCCCTCACAACATTGTACATGTGCTCTTCATCCCTGAGACAATGGCAGGGGCAGCTTTTGGAAGTAAACTGATGTGTTTGCTTTCAAATTTACCTTGTCTCAAAGTAAATACGAGTTCAGAGATTGTGAAATGGAATAAAAACATGAACTGTATACAAAATTGAAAATGGTGATTAAGGATCTGTGATAACACCACAGAGATTTCCCATTCTGTCTACAGGTAAAAGTATTAAAAGTTTTCCTTTTGATTTTGGGACTTCATCCATAAGACATTTGAAACACCTCATTCACACAGAATATCAGAAGAATATCAGAAGAAGAAATATAATATTAGACTATGTTGCATTAAATCATGGAAGAAATATCATATTAGACTATGTTGCATTAAATCATAGAAAGGAAGATAATATGTTGCTAAGCATGTAGAACTTCAAAAATTCTTTTTATGTAAGTTTCAGTGAAACTATCAAATCCCCCACACAACTGAAAATCAAGCATTAAAATGGAACTTGCATCACAATCCTAGCTAAAATAGTGAATTATTGAGTTAATCATCCTGTAAGCTTTAATCCTCTGTCATTCTCTTTCTGCCATTTACTATCAGGGTGTCTTTCTCATTCTTCATGGATCATATAAGGATTTTCCTGACAAGAAAAAACCCACCACTATGGTCACATGACGTAAAACAATGATTAAGAAGAAATTCACATCATCAGCATAAGCGTGGCAAAGCCCAATGACCACCCAACTGTGTACCAGGAGGATTTACACCAGATCTTGTGTTATCTTCCTGCGTTGCTCTAACTTTGTGCTGGTTCAGCTATTTCAAGTCCTCCTAAAGTCAGAACAAAACAGGCAGAAAAAGGCCTAAAAGTGGCTCAGACTCTGTAGTGAGCTCTGGTTAATTGGACAGAGATCAGAATGGAGCTTGGGCTTTGCGGATGATCGGATGGGGTGCATATCTCTGGGTGCTGTTGACCACAGAATGCAGAAAATTTGAAGCTGGGATTGAGAAGAAAACTTTAATGGGCCAAACCATATCCTTGGGCTGGAGCTCCTGTCAAACCTGCAAAGTGCCTTGGCCAGACTCCAGAAGTCATTGCATGAACCTGTTCCTTGCAGGGATGAGAGAAACAGACAGCTAACACCTAGCGCTGGCACTGGAGAATAAGAGGATGCACCAGAGATACCAGAATGAGATTCCTCAGGTGATCAGATTAGTCCTGATAATTTCCTGTATAGGCACAGCTCTTCTGAAAGAGTCAATTCATTCTGAAATCATTTTAACAGAGATATTGTTCTTTTAGCAGAGAAGAGGTGGTTCCTTGCCCCCATGAACTCTCAGTAATTTTATTTATTACTTTATTTAAGGTCTCTTCAAAGGGACTCCATACAGGGATCAGGCAGTCTCTGCTGGAAGTACATTTGAACGGGTTCTGTAAGAATAAGAGAAAACTCTCTTAGCAACTTAATAACAATATTTTTTTTTCAAGGAAGGAGTAAAGGTATGAAAATACTTTTAATCTGGTCTCAGGAGTGTCTTCTATGGCCTTTGGTAGGCAGATAAAAGAGTCTGTGTGATGTTTACACAGCCTCCCGCAGAGTAATTGCCATAGCAGCTCATATAAAAGCAACAGTAGAAAGGTGTAAAAGTCATTTGCTGGGAAGAAATAGGAAGCAATCAGCAACACTTTAAACAAATTATTGCCATGAAATCACTCTCTCAGCTTGAGATAAGCACTCGGGGTCTGTTAAAGCTATAACAGCCCTGTGGCTTCTTCTCCTGAGACATTTTGCTGTTAAGTTTTTTCATCAAATGAGGGGATGCAGTGCAGTTATGCTTTAAGCCAGTGTTGAATGTACTTGTTCCCAGGCAGCAGCTGTTAACCCCACTGCTTGTGAATGTGTGTGTGAGTGTCCGTGTGTGTGTGCAAGGACTTTTCAAATGTGCAGTTAAGTGCAATATCCTTTTCCAGCAAAGCAAAAATCTGAGCAGGTTGAGCTGTGTGGAAGTAGCTGCTTGCAGAGGAGCCTCTGCAGATGTCTGTGGCAGCAGCAGGGCTCTGAGCAGCCCCGAGAGGGAAGCACTTGGCACAGGTGAGCTGGGAAAGGCATATCCTTTCTGTAGAAACATAAAGGACGGGAGGATTTTGGAGGCTGCCTATGAACCTGAGCCAGCTCTGTGGCCACCCTGGCTCCCAGGGAGGGAGATGTTCTTTCCTGGTGCTCTGCCTCCAGAGAGAGAAAGTGTGGCTCTTGTGAATCTCCTACCCTGCCCTTGGCGAGAGGCCACATCCGTGCTGAACGTTTGGCTGCTTGCTCCAGCTCCTGGTTACCACATCCAAAGGGTACTTGAACTGTGAATCAGTTTGTTGTTACGGGAAATTCAGAAGTGTTTGCTTTTAGATTCTGCCATATTTCTGTGTGTGCACGTCTTTTTGCTATTGTTTCTACTTATTCTCCTCTTTTTAAAACTTCTTTTTCTGCTTTTTTTTTTTTTTTGGAAACAGATGGGTGTGGGTGGATACAATGAATATAAGACCACTCACTTTTGCCTTTTACTGAAAATTCAAATGTCTGCCCATTCCCACTGATGTCACTGGTAGGATTAAGAGTGCAGGTGGGGACTAAACAGATGAGCTCTTGAGAAGGAAATTCTCATTTTGTAAATCTTCTTTCTGAAAGAAACTTGGCTGCCTAGAGCTGCAGGGCTCCAGGGTTATGATTCAAAGGGAAAAACAGGAATAGCAGTGGACTGTGGTATTACACTGTGTGAGTGTGTACAGACACGTGTTAACATGAAAGTCATCATGAATGAGGTGCGGTGGTCCTTGAATATGGGGAAGGGGCAGTGGCTGATAGGGATGGGAGGTTACAGGGCTACCTTTAGTGTGAGAAAATGGTTCTTGGCATTTGCTAGCCATGCCCAAGCAATACAAGCAGGCTCAGAGGCAGCTGTGGGCACAGCTCCCAGGAGCCTGCTGACAGCCAAATGTCAGAGGCAGTCATGGGCTGGTGCTTAAGCCTTTTGCCTTGTCTTGCTGAATTCACCATAGCAGGCATAGCCAGAGCAAAACTGGCATGCAGGAGCTAGTTTGAAAAAGAGAGATCTCTGTCATGAAGGGGAGAAACAATCACAGTATTCCCAGTAGGAGCTCTGATGGATAGAAGTGTTGCAGATAAGTCTTAAATCAATGAGAAGAAAATGGTAATGGAAAGGAAAAGAGCCAACCAGTCCACAGCTGCCTGGTTTTAGGTATCAGTTTTTTGATTTAGGTGCACAGATGTGGTTGCAGTGATAGCCCCTTCAAAACACTTCTGTTGGAAGAGATTTGTAGGTGCTGCGGAGCAAGGGTTCATGGACTTTGGTATAAACAAGCTGTGGTGGACTCTGGTTATTATTCCGTGCCTTTCTGACCAGATCAGCACCACCTACATTGCAGCACTCGTATACTTTCCAGGAGGTAAAATGACTCAGAGGGGAAGTGTGAAAGAAGGATGCTGCTGGTCTTTGTTGCTGCTTTGCCACCAGCCTGGGAAACGTTCTCAGTCATACTGAAAGGTGCTGCTGCTTGTTGTGTTACTGTAATGCTCATTTTCCTTTTCTTAATCACTTAAAAGTTACTGAATGTCTTACTTGCATCTAAGTATGTGACATATCAGGCTCATTTTTAGTTTTGAAACGTTACTGAAGTTGGATTCATTTGACATTTTCTTATCAGTCATTGGTTGTGTTGTGCATTTTCTTTCAAGCTACTGTATATTTCTTGCTAAGGATTTGACTTTTATTAATACTAAGTGAAGATGAGTCCAGATCACAAAAATTGAATCCATCCATCTCTGGATTCAAACTTCTCCAAAAGTCAGAAACAGTGCAAGATAGAGTTTGTTCAGGCTCATGTCTGAATGGAAAATATTCAAGCCTGTCTCAAGGTTTCTTTACATGGTTTTTGATTTCAATATTACATGAAACAACTGCTGTTGAATTAGTGAGGCATTGTAGAAATTCTTATTACGGGTGTAATTTCCTTTGATCTCTTGCCTGAGTTTAGTAATGGAATCACTGCTCCTTCCTACTACAAGCACACATAATTGTAGTTGCTTTGTCCTGGTTGTGGACTAGATTATTTCTCGACTGCTTTTTAAATATTGCTTCTTCCTCTCACATAATTTTTCTCTCAGGAGCTAGCCATACCTCTCTTGCTTCTTTACTAGTCCATGATGGTTTAGTCTTCACCCTTCATGCTGCCACTGCTTTTTCTATTAGGGCCTTTTGAGTAGGAAAGTGATCAGTGAACATCTTTCGTAAGCTATATGCATAACCTCATGGGTTGCTTCTCCTTTATTTTACAGTTTTTTACATCTATATGGAGGACAAGCAACATCCAACAATTTTTACCTATGCAATTAAGAAACTCAGAAGAGTTGCACATGTGCAGTTATTTACTTGTTATAATGGCACTGTCACTTTGGGGCTTTCTGGGGCACCTATCCTGTTGACCTCTTTGGTATTAGGTGGCCTGAACCCTGTGCATGACACTCTGTAATTGTGTTTACTTTGGCAGGAAGCAGTCTGCCTGGACATGCTGTCAAGCAGAGTGCAGGAGGTGAGTCTGGCCTCTTTCCTTCAGGAGAAACAGCTGGGCTGGAGCCAGGCAGGGAGGAGAGGTCAGCAGGTCACCCTCGGGTCAGGGATGCAAAAACCTGAATTTGAGTAAAGTCCTAGTTTCCTCAGACACAGCAAACCTTCCCTCCCACCTTTTCATCTTTCATCTCTTCCCTCTCCTCCCCAGCCTTGGCATCTGTGGGGCCATGTAGCTCATCTTTCAGCAGCAATCAGAAGAGCTGCTGACATCCTCACTCTGTATGCCTTTTGCAAGCTTGGCAGTAAAAAATTCTCCATAGGTAGACCACACTACAGCATAAGGTGATCCCAAAAGTGAGGGTTGAACCAGCAGCTGGAAGGGCAGAGCAGGCTCTAACCTTTTAGCAAGGTGTACCTATTTGCTTACAAAGGGAAAGGAAGAGACAGAGCTGCTCCAAAAGAGTGCCTCCTGCCCCTGTCCACCATCTCTGCTGAAGGGATGTGCGTGTGGGGAAATTTCTCTTACACCCATTTATGGTACAAATTGTGGAGGATATGGAGTGCACCATATGTGTTCACTTGGGTGATTTTACCACTAACCTACTGACCAAGTTATTTCCCTCCCTGTAGATTATCCTGCACTCTTTTCCATCACTTTCTGACAGCCTGGACTGGGACCTTCAGCTGCTCCCTCTAAATAAACGCTTAGATACAGCAAAGCATGGCAAGAAATCACCATTCAGTCAATACCAGAGCTTCCTTTTTTTCTCCTCTTTACCTGCTTCCTCCTGTGCCCACTGCCTCTGAAGTTTAGCATCTCCTCTTGCTTTTAGTAAGAGCAAACTAGGAAGAGAGCTGGTGAAACAGAAGGAAGCTCCTTGCATGGTGCTGTCCCTCTGCACGCTCTGTGCCTCACATTCACACCTGTAAAATGGGATGGAAACTTCCTTGCTAAACAGAAGAAATGAGACTATGTCAAGTAACCAGAAAGACAGCTGGATATCATGTCTGAGGAAGAAAACAGGGCTGAGCTAGTCTTCTTGGCAAAAGCAAGATTGAAGCCTTGATTTAATAAAGCAGGATGACGCCATGTACCTAAATGAGCTGGCAGCTGTGGGAAGGAGGGTAAACCCCACTTGGTGTGCATTTATGAGCACAGCTTTTGCAGCACCCTGCTGTTACATGTTGCTGTGTCCTTCTCAGCCTCTTGCTGAGCTCAGACTTCAGCCAGGCCCTCCTGACATCTGGACAGGGACCTCACTCTGCTCATCACACAAAGAGCTAAGCAAGATGCCCAACTCATCTTTTGAAGAAATATAACATTTTCTGCAGATCCAGTGTTCCCATTCTGCATGTAGATGTATTTTAAAAAGCTCATACAGGCTTTGGTATGGTTATTATTATGGTCTGGACCTCTTGGTTGGCAGACACTCTATGAGCATATGGCAGGAGTTTGCAAACTAAGGATCTGTGCTGCAACACTATATTGTAAAGCTTCCTGATTATTGGTGGAACAGAAAATAAACAAAAGGCAGCACCCTTCATTGTGTCCCAGGTGTATTTTGGCCTGAAGTCAGGGATGAGCCACTCAAGCCCCTGTGGGGCTGTCAGCAAAGAGATGGGTCAGGCAGGGGTTGAAAACATGGTGAAGGGCAGAATGGGGGTGAAATGAAGGTATGCTGAAGGCAGCTGTCCTCCTCTGCCAGTGCCTGCAATACAAATGTGCCCAGAGTTATCTGAGGGCAAGTGCTTGTGATGAAGGGAAATAGGAGAGTAAAAGAAGGTAGGAAGGTAGAACATGGGTAGCCTTGAAAATTGCACAACTTGAGGAAGGAGATAAAAAAGATATATTTCTCAAATGGCTAAGGTATAACACTGGGGGAGATGGGAACCAGGGGGAAAGGATTTCTTTTTCTCTTTGTCCCTTTGTTGCCCTTTTCCTTCCTATAACCTCTTGCTTGACACAGTGAGTCACAATATGTGGCAGAGGGATGGGAAACTTTGAGCCATAGAGCCTCTCTGTCACAGTCACACTTCTGACCCAAACTCCTGCTGAACTCAACTCCACAGAGCACCCCTGCAGCTGCTCTCAAAGCAGTGCTCACCACCTGGCTGCCTCCAGACATGCATTTCTTGGGACACCCACACCAATAATTTTCACAGTGTAAAACCTCAGTCTCATCGCGGTTCCTCTTTAGCTATAAAAGTGAGGCAAAAGGAAGAGCCCATACTTTAATCTTTCCCAGACTATGGATCTTTTTCTGTTCATTATAATCACCACGGGACATTACTTAGGCTAATGCAAGCCTGCTAAGGGCTAGCATTTAAAATGGCTATTCAGAGACATCAGGAAATGCAACAGGATGCTGAGACTGTCACAGCAGAGCTGCTCAGCTGGTGTCCCCTGCAAGGTCTTTCTGGCCCTGGGCTGTTTTTCAGATTACTCTTCAACTTCAGGGGCAGCCAGGTGCCTCATCAGGCAGAGGAGACTTGTGTTGTATCAGGCCTATTTTGAGCATGGGGAACCAGACCAGATAGGTATCAACAGGACTTAAAATCCAGTTTAGACCGAATCCTCCCTCATACTCACATCCTCAGTCAGTATTTCAAAAAATTAATAAGCTGGGGAATAATTATTAGTCACTATGTCACATCCAGAAGTGGAACAAACCCAGGCTATATGTGATAGATATTGAGGCTGGAGAGAAGTGTGTCACCTGGTTAAGAAGGAGATTGCCAGGTTTTTCTTTAGACTAGGAAAATTTACACTTTCCCTTGTATTTGCACAACAATCTGTTTTATCAACACTTACAATAATGCTTATTTACAAACAATGCAGATTTACAAATAAATATATACATAAAAATGCAGTGATAACATATTAAATCTTGGAGTCCTTGCTTCAAGGCCTTGACATTTGATAAAATTTTTTTGGGAAAAATGGAGGATAATTTCATTATTTCATAGGCCATGACAAATATTAAGAATGTGAAATTTATGAATCAATACATTTTCTTGGAAGAAAATATACAAATATTTTCTGGAAGTTTGGAGAGCATTCCAATTTTAAGTCTCTTAATTCTATTACATACATTAGGCTTCAAAGCTTTAATTCATTCAAGCATACAAGAAAAAAGTAACACCTGAAATAACCCAGATTTATCAAAAATGGCCTTTAACATTGTCCTGTTCTTTATTAAAGACAAGCTTTTTTTGTATAGTCAGCAGCTTGTGAAGGTATAAATGCAAATGACAGTAGGTCTGACTGGGGGGGAAATTTACAGTGGCATCACTTCTATCCCACAGAGCAGAAGAAGCTCTGATATCTGATTTAGGCATCTGCAATAATTTCTGTCTTGGCTTTTGCTCTTTGCTGAAAAAGCATCTCCCCCTCTTGTGGCTGCATTTCACCCCAGGTTTTCCCTTTCCACTTTCAGGTTGTGTAATAAGTCACCGCAAGGGCATCTAATCATGTCTAGAATGTGACAACATTTGGTTGAGGTTCCCTTATCAGCGTCACCTTTCCTTCTGTCCCTGCCCCATCCTTAAAGAAGACCAGGCAGTGGGCCTTGGAGATCAGTGGCACGTCGGCCGCTTCTTCAAACACTTCATGTGGGAAACCATTCAGGGGCAGGGCTGCTGAGCTGCAGACCTGGAAAATAACTGTCATCAAGACCTTTGCATCTGTCAAAGGAATTTCAGCTCAGTGACACAGCTTGGCCTCTATTTTGTTGTTTGATTTTTTTTTTTTTTTGAAACTTCAGAAAGCCCTTGGATTCTCTACAACTTAAAACTAGCACTGTAGGGCATTACTAGGGGAAGAACTCTAATTCACACACAGATATTGGCCAAGATTTGCTTAGACACCTTTAAGATGAAAGAGGTCTTTGTGGCGTATTTTGCTCTGACTCAGCTAAAACCATATGCTTTGTTTCCATTGTTCCTGTCAATCTGCTGAAGACCCTGTGCTCCTGCAGCCCTTTAAAGCCAATTGCAGCTGGCTCTGAGCTGGAGGGGCTGCAGGAGGGGCAGGGCAACCTCCCCTGCCTTGCTGCCCCATGGCCCCAGACAGCCTCTGTAGAGGACATGGGCTGCCCTGTGCCCCTGGCTGCCTTCCATGGTGAGCCAAAGGAGGTCCCAGCCCTTTGCCTGAGGACCAACATCAGCCAGCAGAGCTGGGTCAGGCAGGCAGGGATGTAGTTCCAACCCCAGCCATACAAGGTGAGTAAGGGTGGCTCTGATCCTGAATACATCACCTTAGCCTGAGCTTGACTCTAAATATGTGATGGAGACCTACTGACTGTGGTGAGACTGAAAATTGACTCACGTTGCTGGGTTCTGCTCAATACCAAAATTCAGGTATGTTATCATAGATTTTGTTGAACCAGAACCTGATTGTGCTGAAATGTGTCTCACTGCAGAAATATGAAGTGCTGTTGCATATACCATATATGTGAATTATAAAGTATAAAACCTGTTGCAAACCTGACCATGTTTCATCTTGTTATATCTTAAAAGATGCCACCTGCTTCCTACATGAGTGTTTTTACATGCAATGGCATTGGAATATAATGGCATTTAGAGCCTTACAGCCAGTTTGGAAATTTGTGCACAAATTTTTTCAGTTCTTCAACTGTGCTCATTTAAGAGTGGCTTTTGTGAGCCCTACTTAAATCTCAGTTCAAAAGCACCTTTTGAAAGCTGTGTGCATATATTCTAAAACTTTGAAGAAAAATGTAAATTGCACGTTTTGAATACATTTAAACACATCAGTATTGGCCTGCTGATATTCCTGTACATGGAAGCCAGAAAACATTTTGCTCTCTTACACAATTTGCATTTAAATTCTGTTGAACCTTTTCATCAAACAATCTTTTATTTTTGCTTTGGTTAAATATAAAATCACATTCCAAATATTGAAAGCGATGTGCTTTGAAAACAAATGATATCTTGCCATTTCTTCCCTGGCTGATAGTAGCAACCTTAAGAAGACTTTTTAACTTTTATGGGGCTGTGCCTTTTTCTGTGTATCATACAAGGCAGAATGTCTAGTAAGTCTTAATAAAAACATAAAACCTAAATAAAGTTTCAGCTTTGACCTTAATATCCTCCTCACTGTATGAACCTTTGTATGCTAGTTAATGAGTTATGCTTTGAATTCACATGACTCCTTTTTCCTGAAGATCACACAGAACTTGAAATAATTATCCACCAGAAAGAACTGCAACAATTTACACATGTCTCTTAGCTTAATTTAGATATTATTTCCTTTACATTGTAAGTGTTGTTGTGATATTTTTGCCTCCATGAAGACCAAAACAGTAGCGAAGCTGAGCTGGAGAGGGTCAACACCATCAGTCTTCCTGAGAGGCACTCTGGCAAGAGGAGGTTGGTTTTGAATGTGGTTACCCCTCTTCAAACAGACAATGCACACAGGAAGGATATTATTTTAAAAAGTATTTTCCCCTTCCTTCCTTCCTTCCTTCCTTCCTTCCTTCCTTCCTTCCNATATTATTTCCTTTACATTGTAAGTGTTGTTGTGATATTTTTGCCTCCATGAAGACCAAAACAGTAGCCAAGCTGAGCTGGAGAGGGTCAACACCATCAGTCTTCCTGAGAGGCACTCTGGCAAGAGGGGTTGGTTTTGAATGTGGTTGCCCCTCTTCAAACAGACAATGCACACAGGAAGGATATTATTTTTAAAAGTATTTTCTCCTTCCTTCCTTCCTTCCTTCCTTCCAAGATTTCAGTGATGTATCACTGCCAGATATCCAACCCTGTCAAACCTTTAATTCAAAAAGTTCATATTTCCATCTGTTTGCTATTCATAAATTATTCTTTTATAGCCTGCATGGGGAGATATGGCTTTTCTGGGAAGGTCATTCTGGGCTGTTGGGGTTACAGTCAGACCTTAATGAGGAAATGCAGAGGATGGGTCAGATCTGGAGGAAAGCCCCTGCATTCTGGTTTGAATACAAAGGAAGCAGATCAGGACAAGATGAGCCTTCTAATGGAAGAAAAAGTCAGCTGCTCATAGTTGGCTCAGCCCGTCAGTCACCAGCTGTGGCTACGGGGTTATCAGTTTGTGTTTCTGCTGAAGATGAGGAGATAGTAGCTTATTCCCAAGACACCTTTAATTTGCTTTAGTCTGGTAGCAAGGAGCACTGATAAGTTATCAACCCTTTCTAATCAGACACTAGTTCTGTTCTCCAACACACCAGCCAGACCCATTTAGGCAGTGCTCATATGCCTATGTGCGGAAGCAGCTGCTGCAACAAGAAGTTATGTTTAAAAGTATGTCAGTGAGCAGCTGAAAAACTGTCCTCCACCAAATAAATATATTTCACATCAGAGGAAAGAAAACACATTCCCAAAGGGGATGTGCTTTGTTTGTGTACACTGCAATGTGGCAGCCTTTCTAATTATCACCTAGTCAAAGAGGATGTTTTCTGTTTTGTGCGTATGGCTGCATGTTACTCATTCCTGGCTGAATTCTCACCCCTGTAATTTCAGCACTCATCTCTAGTGCTGGAATGCGTGCCCAAAGAAGAAAGCCCATGAGAAACAGATTCGTGAGAAAAAAGAAAGCAAATCCCCTCCTCCTTGAAATCTATAGCAACAGCCCCCCCTTGTATGGATATGAGACACTTCAAAAAGATGGGTGTAGTAGAAAATTAAAAGCATGCTTTGGCTTCATGTTTCGGAAGCGCTAGTTCAAGTAGCAGCAGGTATCTTGCTTTTTCTGCTCTCAGTTTCCCCACATCAGATTTATAATCTATTCCCAAACACGCACTAGGAGTGCATACCAAGCAGATACTTTTACTTTCAACACAGATGCATCCCATCTCCTTTGTACAAGACTGTGACCACAGACAGAAGTCTCTTGCAGGGACTCTATTATTAGTAGTATTCTCATTAGTTTCCTCTTTGTTCCTCCATTTTTTTTCTCTTTCAATTGAAACACTGACAGAATAGTGAATATATTTCATCATCCAAGGAACATATTTGTTGTAGGTGTCTCCTATAGAAATTTGGAGCATAAATTATGCAAAAGCTCTCTGCTTCTTCGTTTCACTGCAGACATATCACAGGGTCTTTTCTGTTTGCATAGTTCTGAATTCAGGTGTTAACAGGCAACTTCAGGAAAGAAAAACTGCCTCGTATACACTGTGTTTTAAAATTAAGGTGTCATGTTTAAAAATATGGAGTTACTGAAATCTGAGATAATCTATTTCTGTATTTCTTTAGTGTGAGCTGCACATACCTGCTCACTATGATAGATTGCAAAGCCCCAGTTCACCCATCCTTCAGAAGCCATTTCAGCTTGAAATTCAGTGGTTAAAACATGCTGCACAGCCTGGCCCACTTGTAGATCTGGTTTTCCTCAGCACAGGAACCACAGTACGCAGAGAGTTGGGGAGCAGGTCTCTACTAAGAATCCCCAAATACCCACCTATTCTCTTGCTTGCCTGAATTGAGAAAAGGGCATGTTGCACCAGCACATATGGAGCCCCAGCAGCTGAGCACCTTGGTCATTCAGGAAACTTGTGTGACTTGAATTTTCAGATAGATGGATTTGTCCCAGCCTCACACAAAACCCTCTTCTTCTTTAGGAGAGTGGACAGGGAATTGCACTACCTATACTTCTGACTCATTCCTGTATTAGCAACTTGCTTTTCTTCCCATCCCTTTAGGAGATAACGTTAGAACTGCAGGTTCAACCCATCCCCTGTCTGTCTGGAGGGGCTCATTCCTGAGCATTTGCTTGTCTTTTCCCCAGGCTTGTTTGCAATGTGTCAGTGATGGTGACAAAAGTCAGCTGAACTGAAGGCAATGTTAACAGCCAAGTACTGTCTTCACGCTGTCCCTCTGAAGTGCCTCCTAGAAAGTCTGGAAAAAGGACGTGAATAGTTTATTAAGGACAGTATGTTAAGGACATAACTACCTTTTTGGTAGCCTCTCTGGAGACTTGTAACAAGGTTGCTCATTCCTTCCAAGACAACAAATCATCTGAGTGTCCTTTGTCTGAGAAGTGGAACATGGCTAAATTAAACACAAGGCATAGCTTAGTCTTCTGACAGCAAGGCTTCAGCTGCAGCTTGTGAGGGCCAAGCTCCATCCATGCTGGAGGAAGGAGCTGCTCAGTGCCCCTGGAGTCTGGGAAGCCCCTGTGGCCTCAGGATGCTCAGACTCCTATCAGATGGGCTCCTTGAAATCTGCAGATCTACTTTCAATTGATTCTTGAGAAACAACAGGCCCTGCAGGAAAAAAAACCAAACCTCAACAAAAAACCTAAAAAAAAAAAAAAAAAAGGCAAAAAAAAGCTTTCAATTCAAAGCACATAGTTGTGAAAAAGCCATGCTTGAACCAGGGTGAGAGAAAGCAGCTCTAGGCATATATTCTACCCCAGCCTGTATTTAATTATGTGTTTTGAATTGAAAACAAACATGTTTAAAATGGCTACTGAGACGCACTTCTCGAATGAACCCAAGATGGTGGCAGACGCTACGGCTTCTGTGATAAATGATTTCAAAGGCACACAGGCCGATCACCCTTTTAAAGTGACAGCACTTGGGTCTCTACTGCCGCTTTCCAGCTCTCCAGCCGTTTCCTCACTTGATGGTTTTTGGGATGCTTTTCCACCCTGTTTCACAACGTTGCCACATCATTCAAGTGGGATGAAACCGAGCCGTTTCTGTGACATTCGTGCAGAAGGACGGCCACTGTGATCCCAAAGAATGTGGCACCCACAAGCAGACACATGGCTTTGATATTTTTTATTTTATTCAGAGCCCTCTGATTTAGAAAGCCATGTGTCACCAGGCAAAACCAAATGCTTGCTCGCAGTGATCACAGCCTCCTGCCTCTCTCCCCTGCAGCAGTTAATGACTCAAGAAGTTGCTAGAGAAGTTCCTCAGGAAAGTCCTCCATTTTTAAGAAATGTTGTTCTATGGCTGCCAGTTAGCCAAGAGGCTGGAAGACACAACTGGCCCAGCACAAGCCTTAAGAAATAGTGTGCTCCATAAAAAGCCCAGAAGGAAATAACCAAAAGTAAACAATCAGCTTTCCCTTAGAATAATGGAATAATGAGTAGTGTGGCAGTGGGAAGAGTCATTATGTTCAAGTGCAACAGAAGAGTTCTGAAAAATGAATGTATTCCAAATACTATTCTGCGACTGCCACATATAGAATATATAGAAAATTACTAATGTATCAGTATGGGAGAGGAAGAAGAGGAAATAATTTTGGGCCAAAATGTAGTGTATTGGACAAACAAACAAACAAAAAAATTCATCTAGCTCATATTTTCTCTTAGGATGGCAGACAAGTCTTCTCTCAAGCAACTTGTAATTTTACAGTATGTCCCCTCCCTCCTCTTCTGCAATTTGCCAGTGTTTTGGGAGAAGGCTTTTCTTCCTGGTTTCCCTAGTCCAAGCAGTGTTGCTGGCTGTAGGATGCCCTGGGAAGGAGTATTCCATTACCTGTATAAAATTATTCTGAAAAGATCAAATTTGGGAAAGAGAACAGGAGGACAAAATTACATTCAATGAAATAAGTAATTATTTATCTACTAAATTTTCTTTTGGTGATCCTTTTACACTGATAACACCTAGAGCCTCTGTGGCTGGGAAGAGCCATGAAACATGCTGAGCCTCACCCAGTTAGTTCTGCTTGACCTCCCACTTGACTCTGTTACACCTCGCCTGTGATGGAGACCATGACCTGCTCTCAGGTTTCCCACTTGTGAGCGTTGAAGTGTCAGTCCCATAATCCACTTTGTAAGTGGGCTGTAAGATGGGTGCATGAGGCACAGGCAAATTCCTCCTGCAAGAGATAAGTCTCCAGCAGTTGTAGGCATGTGGATCTAATGGTGCAGGCAGGGGTCAAGGATCCAGATAAGCAGAAGGTGAGGTCCAGGAGCATCCAGCTCTCTTGTCATGAGGAGAGCCTTGTAGCCCACTTTCCTTGTTATTTCAACTTGTAGCAGCTGAGAAATCTTTTCAAATATCAGCTTAGTCTTGGAGTTTCTCAACATCAGTTCCCATGATAGTAATACTGTGATTGGTAAGCACAGGTGCTTTTTGTATCAAACTCTTCATTGGTTGGATACAGAACCTACCTGGAATCTATGGACTAAGCAGCAGTGGTTCTTAGGAAATCTAGGAGAGATTGGTCCCAGCATAGCCATCAACCAGGATGAAATTTAACTTCATCAGTATTGTGTGTTATTCAGAAACACTAATTTAATGTTAAAAAAAAAAAAAAAAAGGAGAGAGAGATATGGAGCTCTTGTACACCTTACTATTCTCTGCCATTCTGCCAGGAAGAGCCTTTAGGAGGATGAAACACACAGCTACGTATATGTAATGGCTCTTGGCTTATGCTGGGGTCCTGAATGATGTTTAAGAAAACAATAATAATAAAAAAAAACCCTTAAAATTTTGTTAAATTGAAAACACACTCAAACATCACTTCTCTGCAGGTGGACTTTGCAGTGTTCTGACACCTCATGCCTCCTGCAGTGTGTGTGTGTGTGTGGGTGTGTGTGGGTGTGTGTGTTTGTGTGTGTGTCCTGTGTGTGTGTCCTTGTGCCTGTACTTGCCTCTTGTGCATACACATTCAGCCATGCACACAATGGTCACCTGTCTTCCAAAATATCTTGGTGTTACTGCTCGATTGTGCTGTATTATAAACACACATTCTTTCCTGTTGGTTTCTTGACCTGGGCTAGCTGTGGAGACAGCAGTCATAAGGTAGCAATTCCATTAATATCTGTGTTATTTCTTTCCTTCTGTGACTTTCAGCTCCCTGAATTGTATTTCATAGTTAGTAGCTGTTTGGAGCTAGATCCAAGAAAAAAGACAGCACAAAAGACAACACAACTACAAACTGTGTACTTGGCCCCCAGAATATAATCTGAAGGTCGGAGTTACATCTCTCTATCACTTTAGCAAAGTGTCCTGAGTACCCTGACTGTAAAGCCATCTACAGTCAGCTAATAGAAAACAAAAAAATGTGGAATTGCACTGGAAATCCTGTCCAGTTCCAGCTGTCAGAGACAAGGTTAAGGTTGCAAAGATGTCTTCCCCCAGAGAGGAGAGACAATCTGTCCCTTTGTAGGACATTTCCTATGACCAAAATGAGATGGGCACATTGTGGCTACTGCTACATTACATCTGGACAGTTCTATTGCTTAAATTACCCTCTTACTCAGACTGCTCAGAGAAAAGAAACCAGGGAACTCATTCCACATGGGAAGGGATTCAAGGCATTGGAAACTGGACATGCCACCCTGGCAGCCTGTTGTGTTTGTGCCCAGGGGATATTTTGCACTGTCCTGCTGATGCTGTGACTGTGCAGAGGAGCAAACTATGTAAGGAAGGACAGAGACACACTTCTTGCCTTACAGAGACTTTGGATGAAAAACCAGAAAGACAGAAAAAGGCTGACAGCAGAGATCAAAACCCATACCCTCTTGAGTGTGGCAGCAGCATGGGACAGTCCCTGCACAGGAGAGGGATGACACCAAACTCCAGGCAGAGCTGCCTTCCTCCCTCCCCATTCCCACTCGCGGGGCTGCAGTCAGCGCTTATGGACTGCAGTGAGGAGAAAGGAAAGCCCCTCCCACAGATGCCACAGTGTAAAATGATGGTGGGAGAGGAAACACCAGAGACAGAGGAAGTAGGAAAGGACAATTTGTGCAACTTGCACAAACTGGCAGATAGGAAAGCACAACTGGGAAAACAAATAAGCTGTCAGGGAAAATAACAAATTAATAGAGAAAAAACACCCAGGAATGAGACAGCCTGATCTAGGATTTGTAAGCAGGGAGTTTCCCCTCTGCAGTATTATTTCAGGGAAAGGTTAATCAGGAAAACACTGAGAGGCTTTCTTAAAGCCATTGGCTTCATCTGTATCAGTAAACTAAACAGCCCTTTGTCTGGCTCCAAAGTTGGAGATACAGCCTGGCCACATCTGTAGCTATTGAACTCTGTTGACCTCCAAAGCACGGTGTGCATGGGTAGGTTGCCTGTTGGGAACAGGCCCCATGTGAGCTGTGACCAGGAATGCCTTGGGAGAATTGCTAATTGGCATGACTAAACGGTGCCAGGGACATTTCAGAAAGTTAAAAACGTTCACGATTGAGAATAAGTTCCCAGATCTCAGCATCTTTTATCATCACAGATACAGTTGTGGGTGCCAGTGCATTTTGCACTCCCATTAGAAGCATCATCTAATGATGGTGTTTTTGATGGTCGGTTGGAAGGACAGAAGCTGAATTGGGAAAAGTATGATGCAAAGATGTTGGGGACATGAGAAATGGCAGAAGCTCTCTCTGTGATCCAACATCCTGTATTGAAGAGTGGGCAAGGACCAAAATTTTGAGATGAGGTTGGACAGGCATATAACAAAATAGGTGACCAACATGGTTCTGAGAGTGCACAAGTGTCTGTCACTTTTTGCTGTAATTCTGGATGAGTTCCCTTACAAAGGTTTTTAAAGAGTAGTTCATATCTCCTCTTCCTTAAAGAGATCCTAAAATGCAAAACATTTTTAATATTTATCAGCCCATTGTATTTTTATCATTATTTTGTCTCACTCACTGGCTTGGTCACTTGGAGAATCCTATGATTCTCTTTGATGTGAGGTAATGCAATTGACTTTTTTGTCATCAGCATGGTCACTGCTTTCTTTCCACCTCTATGATATAGTAAGAGAGCAAAAAAAGATGTCTCAAGAAGTTAAGTTCGTGGGCAATCTAATATTTTTGGTATAATCACAGAATTACAGAATAGTTAGAGTTGGAAGGAGATCATCTAGTCCAACACCCATGCTAAGGCAGGGTTGTCTAGAGGAGGTTACAGAGGAGCAAGTCCAGGTTTTGAATTTCTCCAGAGAGGGAGATTCCATGACCTCCCTGGGCAGTCTGTTCCAATGCTCTGCCACCCTCAATGCAAAGAAGTTCTTCCTTATGTTGAGGTGGAACATTTTGTGTTTTAGTTTATGGCCATTATTTCCCATCCTGTTGCTGTGCACCGCTGAAGAGACTGGCACCATCCTCCGGGCACTTACCTTTGAGATATTTATATGCATTGATAAGAACCCCTTTCTGTCTTCTCCAGACTACATAGGCCTTTCCCTCAGTGTCTCCTTGTAAGAGACAAGGTCCAGAACCCTAATCATCTTTATGGACCTTTGTTTTGTGATCCTCCATTGTATCCTCTCCAGTAACTCCTTGTCTTTCTTGAACTGTTGAGACCAGAATTTAATCCAATACTCCAAATGTGGCCCCACTCTGGCTCAGTAGAGGGGAAGGATTGTATTTGTTCTGAGAGAAATTGCTTTAGATTATATCCAGGTGTATCAGATTTGCTGTTGAACTTGCAAGCACCATGGAAAAATAAACCACAAATGGTAGCTGCTAGCAATGTATTTAAAATGGTCTTTTGAAGATGATGGCTCTTCTGAACTAATTAGGCTTCACTGGAGGCAAGATAGGAACAGTTTTACCTGTAGGAATATTTGTGTTACTACTTGACAATGCCAGACCAAAGCTGCCAGAGGATTTATGTCTTTGCTACAGATGCAAATCAGAAGGCATTTTAAAATTCAAACTCAACTGATTAGCCCCAGTCATACCTTTGCCAAGTATTCCTGATTTTCACAAGTGAAAATCAGAGTCAAGTCTGCTGTGTTTTACATGTTGAACCCATCATAAACTAATGGATGGATCAGAGGTTATTGGACAGCCAGGATGAAAAGGAACATGCTTCCTTCTTGCCCAGGTCCTCTTGGTGAACCTCTGCTTTCCAGTCACCTCCTTTTACTGTGAGTGCAGTTCTCTCCACCCTACCAAAGAAAGATTAGACTACTGCTGCTCACAGTTAGGGTTATTTTGGTTAAGACAAACTTTATATAAATGACTTGGACAACAGTCAAGTCTTTGCAGGGCAGTGAGGAAATAGACTTTTCCTTGCATGCAGAGCTGGAATGCAGTTTCCAGAGGACTTGCAAGAAAGCATGGTAACATCACTAACTGCAATACCACCTTACTTCAGTCCAGTAAAAGATACTGTCTGGTCACATTGACCTTTTCTTTTTTTTTCCAGTCTGGACAGGCTCAAGCTCCGTAATTTAAAGAAAATAATGAGCCCTGAGGTCAGTTTTGTTATTTTGGGTAGAGTTCCTTGTTTCAAGCGAGCTTCTGTGTAACACAGGAGAACAATTTCCAGACCCTTATCAGAGCACCAGCCAAGGAGTGTCTAGCCCACTATCTGCACCTTCTGAGAGAAACAATGAGAACCCGAAGGCAGACAGCGAGGCCAGCGCCAGTACACCCTCCCTGGAGAGTGGCAGCAGGGGTGGGAAGGAGGGGCAATCATCGCCCTGTTGGGAACATAATAGCCCCTGGGTAGGCCACTGCAAACAGGAAGGGTGTGGACAGGATCTGAGTGCAGCTGCTGCTCTGCTAACAGCATCTGTTCCCACCAGCTTTGATCCGGGGGCATGCAGCATTCTGTGCCCTGAGATAAACACTCCTGGAGCAGGGATTGTTTGCCTTGCACGTATCTTCCTAATGAGGTGTGTGCCCTGGCGGCCACACACACTCTGCATCCAGGAGCAAGGAGACCGAGCCTTTCTGGGAGGATTGCCACAGGTCCTTGCACCCTTTTCACAAGTCTGGGAAAGGTGACATCATGTGAAGACTGCTCGCCAGCCCCAGGTTTCTCACAGACCAGCACAACCACAGCCCTTAGTGCTGCTCGTGCCAAACCAGCCAGACTGCTTCTCATCTCTGTGATTGAATCCCTCAGAGCAGGGCACCCAATTTAGCCTAATTAGCTCTCATGAAGAAAATTATTCTAGTTGGCTTCTTGGCATGGCTCAAGCACTTTGTCTGGGATAGCTGGAGCCCTTAGGTTTGGAAAAAAGCAGGGAATCCCAAATTATCAATTTACAGGGGCCAGAAACACTGTCTCACTGGGAATAGATTTGGACTTATACCTGCAAGCCCAATCCAACACCCACTGAAGCCAATGGGTAGCTGTTCAGAAACTTCAAGGTGTGTTTGTGAGTCCCTGGCAAATGAGGAGGGAAACTGAATAAGTGTCACAATGTCAGAAGTCTTCAAGGTCTCTTACCTCCCCAATAGTCCAAAGGCTTGCACTGAGGGGAAGGGAGAGCAGCTGAAGTTAGCTGCCTCATTCCCATTTTCAGAGGTGAAGGATACCATTGCAAATAGGGGTGCTGGCATTTCTACAAGGCATTTTAGAAATATGTGAGTTCTTCTTCACCAGGAGTGAACATGAGACAAAGACAAACTACCTTCAGATTCTTCACAGGAAGAACAGCAGGTAAAAAGTTAACAGGTCAACATTTTTTGACGAATCCCACTTGGGTCAGCTGAAAAGTTATCTGTAGGCAAAGGGCAGTGAATCCTGCCTGTCCTCTTTAGGAGCCCCCCACCCCCAACCCCTGAATTCTCTGCAGAGAGCAACCTGGTGCAGAAATCCATCTGGAATTGTCTTCTTCCTGCAGCCAACGAGAAGCAGTGATACGTATGATGCGAAGATACTATACATGGGCAGGAGAGCAGCTGTGAAAATGCTGGAATTTGGGGGCAAACACAAGGAACTTTTATATTCCTTCTATTGATATTCAAGGCAAGCATGTCATGGTATTACAAGATGATGTCCTGCTTAGTTGCACTCCTGGGAGTAACCATCCAACCCATCTGTGTACAGTAGCATTTGCTGAAAGCTTGGTTGAATTGAGAAGAAAGACTTTCCAGATGTGAAAGATGAGTCAGGTGGACACTAAGGGCCTTGATTATGGTGCCTTTTGAAAATAATTTGTATCTCTGGGATTTTTAATGAGATTTTCATTAAGGAAAACAAACCAGCAAAACTCTAATTTGCAGCTGCCCAAACCCATTTGGCCAGAGAATGATGTGGTAGAGGCCTGCTTGTAAGCTACAACAGACCAAGTCCTTCAGTTTCTACCTTTGATTAATTTCATGACACTTTTCCAGAGTTGAAAATCAACTAGAACCTTAGTATACGGTTCAATATAATTAGCACCCTGCCATTGTTTTGCAGGGTGTGTACACCAATGACTAAATAGATCATGAGCTGTCAGTGTTCACAAGTTTGTGGTTCCTTCCAGTGAACAGCTGCAGGCAAATAATTGCTCCTGTCTGCATCAAGGATTAGACTTTTATTTTTTTTGACTGTGGACTTTAAGCTTTCCTCCCATTCTCTGTCATTTGTTCTGTGAACTGCAATGGTGCTGTGTCTTATTAGATTTTGTGTCTTCTTTGGCAGCCATTATGGCTGTTCCAAAATACTTTTCTTATATCTGACTTTACTCACATTTACTGAAGTCAGGGGAAAGACACCCTCTTTTGTCCTTATGGAAGGAGTTTAACATGAAGTGCACAGGATTGTTCTTTCAATATGTGGACTGAATTTAATATCAATAATTTTACAATAACCATATTTCTCTGATTAATGGCAACATTATTAAACATAATCCTTTTTAGATAATGATTTAGAAAAAACGTATTAGATAAGCATTAAAAAAACCCCATTACCTACGACATATCCATCTATCTATCATCTAGCTAGCTAGCTAGCTATATCTCAAAGTTTATAGCAAAAATCTCACCAAAACCACTGACTAAAGTAACTGAAAACATTATAAAAATCTCTGGGTTTTTAAAGAGAGGTCAGAGTTCATATATTGTGACCACAGCAGAAGGCTATTTTTTAACTCTGTCTAGTGATGGAAAGAGTCTGGCTCCTCTACACCACAGAGGAAAGAACACAGAGAGAGTTTCAACATCTTAGCAGATAAAAACAATGATTTGGTGAAGTTTTATTAGGCATAGGATGTTTTAGACATTATCAGGAATAAATATAAGCTCCTGCATATGTTTAACCCAGTGGATGGGGTACTCAAATCTCAGAAAAATATTAATTTATTTCATATTTCCAGAGGCATGCCATTTATTTGACTTCTTTTGACTTATTAAGCATTTGTGGAAACTTCATTTTATGCAGGAAATAGCTATAATCACCAGCAAATGTGACTTTAATAACTAAGATACTGGGAGCCATTTTTGGTCAGCACTAAACCTCACACACACTAAAACCTTGTGATAAAATGGTCTATTTTCTTATCTAAAGTTGAAAGTCAGGACAAATCTGACTGATTAAAAAAAATCTTTAAGCATGATACCATATTTCCTTTCTAAAATTAAACTCTGGCTGAAGATTCTCTTACTTCTGCTAGATGGCCTCGAAATGCAAATATTGACAGCAAAAAAAAAAAAAAGTCTATAGAATATTTTTGTTTAAAAATAATAGTCTTTATGTTATATGACAAGTAAAATAATATAAAACACAGCTTGAAAAAACAAATTTGTGAATCAGTACAAGCAGTTGATTACCAATAGATTTCACTTTGTAACTTAAATACCAATAAAGTGGTTTTGGCATTTTTGTTCTTCCAGCCTCAGCAGGGCTCGTGTGAAAATATATGTGTGTGTGCAGGTTAGGACAGACACTGACCGTACTTCCACGGACATAGATGGAGAGACTTCTGTCATTGGGGTATTAAACTTTAAATAGGAAAATGGAAATGTTATGGAAAAGACTCAACCCCCTTGTGAATAGCAGCCTTGGTGGATTTATTTCTCACCCATCCCCACTGCCTGTGGGACACATGACCTCCAGCTCCCTGACCAGACAGTCAGACACACAGTAAATGTAATGCTGGTCCTGGGAATCGTAAGGGGGGAAAAGGACACGTCCATAAACAGGGACAAAGATCTTTCCCTAAGCAAAGCTGTCAGATCCATTTAAACAGAGACCTGCTCAATCTTTTCCTCTGGGGCCACTTTTTCCTGTCTGGGAACGTCTGTGGCATTGCGTGTCTGCTCCCGAGTGCCCATCACTGAGAGGTTCAGATAAGGCAAGAAATCGCACTCAACAGTCTACTGATCCCAGGCTCCAAGGAAAAACGGGAAGGCTGTACTTTTGCTACCATTCTTTCGGAGGAAAAAAACACCAACAAAACCCAAGCACGAATCAACTGAACAAAGGCTGTGTTGTCTGCTGGAAACACAGATCCTTAGCAGTTGTTCTCATTTGTATTTGTGTAAGAGAAGTGCTTTTAGGTGGTCTACCTCAAGTATTAGTCCGGGGGTGGCAGCTACAGGCTTTAGCTATGTTGCTGACTCTAGGATAAATTAGATGAGGCAAAGAAAAAAAAAAGAAATTTTACTACCTGTGGCAGCATCAAGCTGTAAATACCTTGGAGCAGAACTCATGTCCTCTATTAGAATATAGGGCAGAACACTATAACTGCAGACTGCAAATATTATTAATTATACCTTCTGGAGCTTAAAATTTGGTGGTTTATCTTTAAGCAAGGAAAACAACATTCAATCATCTTAATACATACACAGTCAAATTCATCAAGCACTTGCATATGAAATTATATTAATAACTGAATAAATATAAACATGGCCTATGCCCGAGCACTTGTCTTCAATTGCAGCTCAGATGTAGGTAGGAGATTCTTGTGTCTTTTGTGTGCAGTACAATGGTTAGAACCCCCTGTGTACCAAATGGCTGTGTATGAGGAACTGAAGGCAGCAGCTCTCTGCATCTTTTATAGTTTAGAAGGATACCAGATCATTTGGACCAAACCACCCTTGACATGCAAAAACACTGCATGGATCTAATGCAATTATTATTTTTTTTTTATTTGTACTGGGAAAGGGCCCAGAAACCTTAATCACATATGGTGTCTGTTTCTCAAAGACCCTGTAAAATAGTTGTAATGAGAAAACTGCCTGTGCTCCACAGACCTTGAAAGACAAGACTCTCTTTCTGTTTTTAGAATATGTAGCAGCTGTTGATAAAGGAGTGCAGCACAAAGATGCTGATGTAGAGAATTATGGGCCATGCCTTTAGCTGGTATATATTGGCACAGCTCCAGAACATCACATTATGTGCCATTCCTCCAACTGGTATATACTGGCACAGCTCCAGTGACTTCACAGAGTGCTGCTAATTTACACCAAACTTATCTGGCTTTATATCCATAATTAT
The DNA here is from genome assembly GCA_013397555.1 of Urocynchramus pylzowi. Classification (NCBI taxonomy): domain Eukaryota; kingdom Metazoa; phylum Chordata; class Aves; order Passeriformes; family Fringillidae; genus Urocynchramus; species Urocynchramus pylzowi. Next base: position 2,001,235 of record VZRH01006292.1, read on the forward strand.
TGCCAGAAACAATACATAGTTATAAAAGAGAATTATTGTTTGAAACCTTGAATGAGAGGCAGACAAGATGCTTTCTGTCTCTCAGGAGAAGACACATGCTTTTTTTCCCCTTCTTCATCATTCAGGAAAATAGCCAAATAAAGGCTCAGGCCAGCACAGGATGAAGTCAGTAGAAAGTTTCCCTATAATACCCCAAGATTTTTGCTCTTGGATGTGACAGTACTTTTGATAGATACATAAAATAACATTGGAAATATCATCAGAGGCAGGCAATTTTTGCTCTTTGGTAAGATCACACTAGACATTGAATGAAAGTCAAAGTCCAGGTCTGAGCCCTGCCTGTCCTCTTTAAACTGTTAAATTCTAATGTGAGGTACTCCTGGAAGAGGTTTTCTCACTTTAAAGTGTGGTGTGAATGGAAAGAAAGCCATGGGAGTCACGGGGAGGTATTTGTGAAACCACAAAAGCGTAGTGGGATTTCTTCATGTGGCTTCCTTTCAGGAGCACCAGGACAACCATGAGCACCCCACTTACAAGAGAGGGTTTTCAGCCTAGAGTTCTCAGCAGTATGTTGTGTGGCCTTGCCCATGCTGCAATAACTGGATCTGTTGGCATGAAGAATTGGTGCCACATGTGAGTGCATTTAGATGTGCTCTGGTGGGAATCTGGGACCAGCACCAGTGGATGGGCATGGTGTGTTTCTGGCTGTGCTTTAGCAGCCAGCACTGGCTGGCATTCCCAGAAGACAGTAGGACAAACTTTACTTGGAATGTACTTTCCTGTCCTGTGTTCCTGGCTATTACTCTGGCCCTGTTAAGAAGTGACAAAGGTAGCTGTATCTGCACATAACATCCCACCATAATGAGACAGAGTTCCTGAGCTAACTGGAGAAAGCAAATAGCATTATTTGAATGTTTTTCTTTGTCTGGTTGAACGAGATAGTTTGTACCAGTTAGAACAGCAAGCACATTAAACACTGACTGAAAATACTTGCTATTTGGTAAAATCCAAAGGATATGATTGCACTGCTAACTTCATACTTGTTTAGTGGAAGGAAGGATGAAACTTAATCTTTCAATAGCATGCAATTGAACCAGAAGTTTAAATTTCCTCTGAATCATGAACAGTGTAGTGGAGCTGGGCAATGCACATAGCTGACCACTACTAAATAGGCTAAATTTCCAAGTTAACTTAATCTAACATCACTGTTGTGGCTCCATGTAAATCAAGAGAGGATTGCGCTCAGTTATTCTACCCTTGGCTAAAAAACAGTGCTGTTTTCAGGGTTGTCCATGGAGACTACAATCTGAAATAAATATCAGTATGGACAATGCTCTCTGATTAAAACAAAAGTGCATTCAGGTTAACCAAAATCTTTAATTAATTATTATTTATATTTTCAGCTTGTTTCAGTATGAATCCTCCCTCTCTGATTCTATAAAGCTCATCTGTTTTGTTCAGTTAGCTTCAATCTGGATTTGTGTTTTAGTCTGATTAAACTGTCTTCAAATTTTTTGTAAATGAAAAATCTCAATTCCCTTTAAAAATATTATATCAAGCCAAAATGATGCTTTGAACGTAGCTGATTGCTGGAAATTTTCAAAGCCATTAAAATTTTTTTTAAAAAAAGTTTGCTGTGAAATTTAGCAGTATACCTCACTGAGTCACAAAGAAGATTCTGAATTAATTTCCAGTATATGTGATTGTAATTTATTCTTCTTTTCCTTTTGACCTTGGCTTCACAGCACAACATTATTGTCAGTGAGTGATAATAAAAGAAAACAAACTTGTGTCAAGATTGTCTTTGATCCATGCTAAAGTCAAAAAGGAAGAAAGGGCTTCAGAGCTACAGTACCTATATCCCATCTATAGTGAGCTCATAAAATTACAGAAACTAGGATCTTAAGCTAAATATCGTGCTGTCTTGGGAGTTTTTCCACTGATGGATTCTGTCCAAGATTTCACCCAGGACTGTGATGTTCTGTCTACAGTGGCTCTGAAACAGATCAATAATTCACAGGAATTTATCCATTCATGCTGCAGAAGTAAAAATGAAGGAACAGTGCTGATATTACCGGATGAAGATCCCTACTATTTTAATGGCAGTTACTCCTTTAAGCAAGAGTTATATAATCTACTTTATAGATGTGACACACCGGTGTCAGCCTTTGGAAACCTGGGTGTGTTGAGCCTGTTGCTGGGACTGTGAAATTTTAGCAATTGCAGAAGAATAACCGTCCAGTTTTCATGTTTAACCAGCATTGGTAGGAGGGATTTTTATGAGTTTCTTCAGAAAAGAGAAACTGTGCTTCATTGTCATGCTCTAGGGATAAACAGGTGCAATCAGCACCCTGGGGTCACTTGGGAGGGAGCTGCTCACAAGAAACACTATTTGGCTTCTATAGTCCAACAGGAATATTCTTGAAGACCAGAAAAAAGACTTTGCTTGTCTTCCAGAGCTTTAAGTCAACCTTTTCAGATTCCTCTATTTAATATGAGTCTTTCAAATGCAGGCTGCTGCAAGGCATGCTGTGCTAACTGATGGTCTGTCTACCTTGGGAGTATTTTTCTGACTCTGGCAACTAAGTGGGCAGGTTCTGATGTGGGTGCATTTTTGAATGTATTCTCCATTGCTGCAGTTTCCTAGTTCTGAGGTATAATGGGAAAAGACAGAGTATGTTCATGCCATAAATTTCATGGCCACCAACCTGAACGGAAGGGTATGAACACCAGGGAGCAAACTGAGTCCATTATGTCTGGAGAAGTTGCTAGATTTCCAGTAGATATTTAGGAGCATTATTTCAGAGAAAATTGTTGTATGGAATGCTCATAATTAGCACTAATTTCTTTCTTATTGTCAAGGTGGCTATTTTTTAAATGACCCACCACTTTCTAATTTGATGTTTGGAAAGCATACCATACTAGACAATTTAGTTTTAAAATATCCAGGAAGGAGTTGCCAAAGGTAGTTTTAAGTTAATTAAGGAATCAGTCAGATTACAAAAAAAACCAAAAAAAACCAGATTATGTTGTCAAGCAAATTATGGTTTTGGTAGAAGTAGTCCCTAGTGTTTTCTACTGTGATGATTTTCAGATCTCCAAGATCCTTGTCCTAACAGGACTGATCTTACTGATGTTACTCCCATTGGCACTGAAGAAGACAGTAAAATCTAACACCAGTACATTCACTTTGGTAGGGGAATGCAGTGGCTGCTTTTTCTTAAATCACATGAGTTGAAGCTTCCAAGCAATACCTAAAATAAGAGAATTGAATTTCAAGTAATACAGTAGTTTGTCCACTAACAGAAAGATGGATCACGTAGTGATGCTGGTTATTCCTACAGAAAGCATGAACGATTTGGGGAGAACCCTAATCACAGCTCTGGAGCTGGCTGATGGAAGCAAACAAGGGCTGACTGCTGCCTCCCAGGCACTGGTGTCTCCTGTGATTCTGTGCACAATAGCAGCCCCCATGCCAAGCTTCACAGGAAGCTGAAGGGTGAACTTCATCCACAGATTTCACAGGATCAGGTTACTTGCATTCATCAAAAACCCGTAGGTACAATTAACTTCTCAGCTATCCTTCATTAAAAGGCAAACAGTCCCACATTGCAGGTTGCTTTCCCTCCTTCCCACACAGGTTTTGTGTCACCCTGGCTTCCAGAAATGACACGTTACTAGCGTTACAGGCACTGAGATCAGCATCTTAAATTACAAAGCAGCTCACAGCATTTGGGGTTTCCTGCTTTACCCAGACATATTGCTGCACTGCTGCTGGCTCCCTATCCCAAATTTCAATACACAGTGCTTCTCATTTTATAAACTTCACTTATTTTTGTTCAGGATCTTTCGATTGGTTTTCTTTTATCTTCTTTAATTTCATGTCCATAAGGGTGGTTATGTAATTATTAAAGGCTATATACTTATTTCTCTTTGTTTCACCAAAAATACAGAGTTAGCATACTGTGTGATAAATCACAAATTATTTTGTGTGGGATTCATCTAGAGTTAATTAAGTTTCCAAAGAAAATGGTTCTAAGAATGAGATCTCCCTCCTCTCTTCCCACCTATTTGAATTGTCACACTTCCATATGCCATTCTTTTTTCATTTATTATTTTTCTTCTTGTATAAGGTACAAATTAAGGCTGTAAGAGCAGGCTTGTAAGCCTGATCAACTTTAAGCATGTCCTTTGCATATAATTTATGTCATTAAAATGAGCCATTTGCCCTTATATTACAGGGAGGAAACTACAAATTATAGCCTGCCAATGAAGTGATTCATGTAGAAACAGAAAAGGAAAGGAAAATGTGTATGACAAAAAGCTGACCTTTTTTACAGGAGCATGTAAGAGAACAGGCCCCACACATATATCCCAAATTTAGTCAGGAGCACATAATGTATCTTAGGGTCTTAGAAACGTGGGAAGGTTTGAAGAAAAAATTATGGAACTGGAAGTAGCTTTAGAAATGAAATAAAGCCCACCAAACAAAGGGTAGTTGATCCCAAAACAAAAAACCAGGCTAGTACTAGGCCACTCTCCAAAACATCCCAATCTGAAAAGTCAAGATCTTTGTTGTACAACATATTTTTAAGTCTCATATGACAACAGTTTCCAGACCCCTCGTATGTTCTTTAACAAAAATGAGCTTCTTTCAGACTTGAAAACACATCACAGAACTATAAAGTTCTTTTGCATTTAATATTGCATTAGCTGGGACAAGGGTATTTGTATCAGTGGCTCTGTAACAGAGTGTTCCTGGCTTGCTGGAAGTGTTTGACTGACCAGTAGTGACAAATGGTCTAAAAAAGGAAAATACTCAAAACAAGAAACACTTGCTAAACAATTCCTTAAAGCCAGATTTTCATCAACTTGAGAGGAACTGCACCCATTTACCCACAGCAAGAAGCTTGCTTGCTTTCATGGGAAAGCTGTGGAGACTCTTACCATGAGAAAAGTAACTTGTTCTCAAAGTACAGAAGATACTGGCTCCAACCTTGCTCAGTATTTAGCATTAAGCAACATGAAACTTGATTAAGAATTTGGAGGAAAAAACATACTCTACCGTACCCCCATTCCTCAAGTAATATGTTCCCAGCCTGGACATCTTATAATTACAGGCAAAAGAAGCCACCCTAAACCTTGGATATTAACTACAATGACTGGATTATTATTATTATTATTATTATTATTATTATTATTATTATTATTATTATTATTATTANAATAATAATAATAATAAAAGAAAATCTTCCCAGCCCTTGGAGCATTAACATTTTTGAAGTTTCCTGGTGGTATGCAGAGTATTCAAGACACTTGCAGACCTCTGGCCACGCTTCTGTCTGAGAGCCAGCCCAGGTAGGAATGTGACAGCCTGGCAGTCCTGGCACTTAGGCAATGTTTCTTGCTCTCCAGATTACTCCTGCTATAGCACTTCAACTCTTGAGTCTCTTAGCATATTCAAACTCCTGAAGCACAAAGTAAGAGATAATAAGCCTCACTTTATCTGTTCAGTATTTGTAGCTCTTTCATGCATCAAACACAGTCCTCTGCTACTTGTTGTTCATATTTTTTCATGTGGGAATGTCTTGTTCTTCTGTGTTAGCAGTTTTCTCTATCAACTGCTGTAGTCCAGATACAGGAAAAAATGTGAAGGATTTTAACAATTCAGCTTATTACAACACTTGAAGAACATAACACAGCCTCTTGCATTACATGGTCAAAATATCCTGTTTAGCACTGTAGCTAAAATTTAGCAAACTAATGATATAAATTAAACCACTACTGCTGATATATTATTGTTGTTATCATATTTTAGCTGTAGCTCTAACTAAGATGGTTTGATCAGGTGGTTAGACAACTATTCTTCCAAGCCTTTTCATCACCAGTAAAGTAGTCACTAATCAAGGGCTGCTGAAGACAGTGACAAGGTTTATAGGGCTGCAGTTATAAGAAAGATCAGTGCAGGGATAGATCCTTTTTTCATATCTCTGCAATAGCACTGAAAACCCAAAGAAGTTTTAAGGAAGCTTTTAGCCCAGGATTGCCATGTGGACACAAGACAAAGCATCTCCCATGACTATTACATACTAAACCAGTTCATTTTCTGTTGGAGGTTCATTTGCTTCATGTCAGTGTGGTCTAGGAGAAGATATTTGCTGTTAGTATCTCTATCACTTTCCTCTTTTGGCACACTCTAATTAGATCTATCCTGCTGCTTTCTTCTAAAAAGAGTTTCCAAGCTCAAAATCTTCATTCTATTGTATTACTATTATCATTACTACCACATATACAAACTTTTGGCAATTGCTAATGTTTTATTAGTGATTTTGAGCTGCTGAGCAGAACAAGTGGTGCTAAAGAGATGAGATGATTTTCATAAATGAAACAGGAAACATCACAAACAGCTCGGTGATCTGGACAGTCAACTCCATCTTGCTAACAGGCAAAGTGACTAAAGGCTTATTAACTAAATAGCTGAGTAATTCTATTAATCACAAATTGCAGTAATATTATTATTACTGTGAGCAGGATAATAGTATAAACCTCCAATGAATCTCTGAACCCCTGGCAATTTTTTAAAAAGGCATGAGAAGAGAGCTATGGCACTTAAGCCAGTTTTTAAAACCTCAGATCAGGCACTGCTGTTACATGTATATTAAAAGTTCACTTGCTTTCTTCTTGCATCCTTTCTCCGAAGCTGTTGTGATATGAAGAAATTTAGCTTTATAAAGCAAAACAAAAAACAAGTATAAAAAAACTCTGAAAAAGGAAAAATATTTTGAGTACCAAAAGAAATTGTACTCCTAAAACTCTGTATGGGACAATCAGGAACTGGCTCCTTCTGCTCATGGGGAATGAAAGGGGAAACAAGGTAAGAGGCAGGGAAGGAAGAGCTACAGAATGGGCTTAGTCTGAGATGCCATGAGAAATCAGGGATGGTTTTGCTCCTGTGGTGTCTATACAGCAATTATTGGCCTCTGTGTTAAATTTGACAGCCTGTATCTTAGTGATGTAAAAAGATCAAGAAAAATGAAACTTTTAGACAATCCTAACATTTTCATAGTTCTTTTTTTGTATGGTGACCTCAACTCACACTTGTGGTCCATAGGCATCCTATGGGCATAAAATTATTCAGACTACTCACTGTGCACTTGTGGCACAGTTGCTAAAGAAGGCATTGCAGAGCTTAGAGCAAATCTAATATCTCACTGCATGCAAACCTAATCAACAGAATTTACAATTGCTCTTGTGTTACTGGAATGAAGGACTGATTTTTTTGTGAGTTGGAAGATGGCTTCTCTAATCCTTATTGCCTTGAAAGGCTGTATTGTTGTTTTCATCACTTGACCCATTACTCTTTTCATGATTTAATTAAATTATAAACTCTCTTGCTGATGCCGATTGCTTGGATATTTTCCCAACCTTCTTTGTATGAACTCCTGTTCACCTACTGCTTTTTCAATTTTCTAATCTGCTCTGCCACTAACATCACTGCTGGAAGTTAAAAGCTGACACACAAATCCATTTAAAGGTCTGGGTCTATTTTTTGATCTGATACATATTAAAAAAAAAAAAAAAAGCTTTATGGAATTGTACCGTTTCCTCTACTTTAAGCAAGTGTAAGAAGAATAAATACTTGTCTGTTCTCCCATGATGTGTAGGAGTTGACCTGGGCTGCATTGTAAATGACTAGAGTAGATAGGCTTTTGGAGGTATGCTGTAAAACAGCCACAGCTCTCTACAGCAGGAACACACTTTTCTCCTGCTTTCAGAAAAATCAGAATAATTTTTGCAGATTAAAACCAGCTCAGCAACTTTCCACTGACATGTCAAGGAAAATGTTTGCAACATGTTTATTTTCAATTTTCTGACTGTTCAATATTTTACATCCCCAGGCTCCCCTCAATAAGAAGAGAGAAATCTATCCCCAAAGCCTTAGCTAGTGCCCTTTCCACAGAATGAGAGCTTCAGTGAAGCTGATATTTGTCAATGCAGCAGAATTCTTGCTTCTTGTGGAGCTCTGGGTGCACACACAAGGCAAATTAAGTAATTTTGGTGGTGTTTGTCTGTTCCAGTGCTACCATGCTGAAAACATGCATGCTCAGTGCACTGTGCAGTGCTCACTGCAAATTATCTAAAAAGAGAAAAGTTTGTAAAGGGAAGTGCTTTGTCCATCACAGCATCAGCCTCCTACTGTCTTTTGACCTAAGCAGGTCTAAAGTCTCATCTGTGTTTATTTCACTGTATTGCTGAAGGGGAACCAGGTTTCTCACACATAGATCTAAGAATTGCCAAACTGGCAGGCATGTGCAGATGCATCAAAATAATTTTCTGCAGTTAGAACTATTAGATATGGTCCACCTGCATCACCACTGTTTGTCCTGGTAGGAAGTTTCTTCCCTTAAAACTTTGGTTGAAGTGGAATGCTTTCGTTATTAGCTGTGATCACCCAGGCTGTGCTTCTGTATCATTACTCTTTCATCTGGGTTTACCTTTGCCTGCTGAGAACAGCACCTTCTGTACCATTTGTGTTATATATGGCAGAAGCCTTTTGTAACTCAGCTGATTACTGCAATCAAGGCCAATCTGTTAACACTGAATGTCAGAGAATTTTAAATGAGGGTGTTTGCAAATCAGGTAAGGCAGTATTACTTTTTTTCCTATAAACACTCTACTTGCATTGAAATGTCTTCACTGGCTGCCTATCCCACTTGTGAATTGCTTGAATGATAAAGTAATAAGTAATTTTCTTCTAACAGGCAATTACTTTTCAAGCCTGGAATCAGACCCTGGAAGTGTTCAATATAAGATATTCAGTCTCTTTGCATCACCGTCCCCTTTCTATCATTACCTCATTTAACATACAGCACTGTATTTCCAAGATGACATTTTCTCATAAAAATTCATCACTGCAGAATGTATTGAGATAATTATTTAATTTTAAAAAGATTATAATTAATTTTTCTACCTATAGCTGTATTATTATTTGTGCTGCTTTGTCCTTCATGAACAGACCTCATAATCTTAGAAGATGTATACCCATGTAACAAAAAGTCTGTACCAATAATCTACTGAAAGAAGTTTAGCCTTGAATAATGGTGAGACACAGTAATTGAAAGGTACAGGTTGCAGAAGGAATAGAAGAAAAGACAACAAATTTTATACATTAATCCAAAATGTTAGCCAACCATAATGCACAAAACACAGCAGAAAACTGCCCTTTTTCTCTGCTTTTGTGTTGTGGACAGTTATTTTGTTGGCTATGTGGTTTGAATAGCTGTGGTGTCATGATGTATCTACATTCAGTATTTCTTACCTGTTTCAAGCCTGCTGACTGTTATACATTATGAGATAAATACTTTATTCCTCAGCATTAGCAGCAACCTGGAACCTGTCCTAGTAGGTGTAAGGAATGGAGTTTGCATTATATATTTTGAATTCCACCTGCCAGTGGCTATGACAGAGTTTTCCTGAAATTAAGTTTCATATAATTTTTAGCACCAATTTGAAGCGATCATTTGCTGCATCCTGTGCAAAGAAGAATCCTAGTGTAGTAACATTCCCAAGGTGCTGCAGTAGAAATGTAATTTTGCACCTCTTAAAGAGGATGTTATTTGGCCCTGATGACTAAATAATCTCTTGCCCTACAGATTATCTGGCAAGATGCCTCTTCCTAACAGGTTTGAAAAATGATTTATTGTGCAAGTCCATGTTGTTTGCCAGTTGTTTCTCAAAATTCCTGCCTTTGGGTGAATTCCATTTAACCTTCCAGATCTAATGAAGTTTTCTTAGAGAGATCTTCTGATCTCTGAGATCTTCCTCAATCAGTTGCCATCATACCTCCTTTCTGCTGGTCTTTTTATGGTTTTTTTTTTAATGATTTGGTATTTTCTCTGTGCCTCCAATACACAGTTATTGTGGTATAACCCAGCAGGTAGCTAAGCACCACACAGCCATTCACTCTCTCCCTTCACTGTGCTGGGGGACAGAACTGCAAAAAAAGAGGTAGAACCCCTGGCTTGAGATAAAGGCAGTTTAGTACAACAGAAAATAAATGGATAATAATAATAATAATAAGGCTAGAAGAATATGCAAAACAGGTGATGCACAACACAATTGCAGTTCCCTGAGCAGGAGCAGCCACTCTCTGGCCATCACCCCCGAGCTCTATGTGCTGAGCACGATGCCAGGCAGTATGGAATGTCCCTTTGGCCAGTAAGGGTCAGCTGTCCTGGCTGTGCCCCCTCCCAGCTTCTTCTCTGTCAGTATGAGAAGCTGAAATTTCCTTGACTCTGTGCAAGCACTGCTCAGCAACAACTAAAACATCAGTGTGTTATCAATGTTATTTTCATCCTTAATCCAAAACACAGCACTGTACCAGCAATAAGGAAGACAATTATCCCAGCCAAAACAAGGACAACTTGTATCTTTGAATTGTCTGCATGCCATCTGTAAAGACTTTACTCTTCAAAAGCTGGAGGTTTCCTTTTTTAATGTAGTCCTACATGTTTTTAAACATATTTTTACATTACTACCTTTTGAAATTAGGCATGATGGCACAGATATTGAGAGGTTCTTTTGGTTCTGTTAGTATGTTGGATGTGAGCCTAATTTGGTCCCTGTTACAGAGTGCTAGTTCCACAACAGCATGCATGAATCAAGTCCAGTGATGCTCAGAGCAAAGTAAAGAACTGATCATTCCATCTAAGATTCTCTGAGTCCTTGTTCAAGGAAGAAGTCATTAAGAATAACTAAATGCTTTACTCTGATGCCCCATCCCAGCAGAGCATTAGCCAATGCACCAGGAGTGTTTGCAGTGTCCTGCCACAGCCACACATCCTGTTCTTGGGTTCTCATCTCCACCAGCATGTCACAGGCACCGCTGCATTCCAGGGATCACGGGGTGGTATAGGTATCCTGTGGGGGACAGAGGAAGGGCAGGCACACTAAGCACTGCCAAAAGTAATGCAAATGACAAGAGGACAAAAATATTGCTAATTTGCTTAGAAAAGTCGATGAAATTTCAAGATTTGAAACAGGCAGACTTTGATGAGTATAGGAATATAGAGCTCATGTTTGAACTAATACTAATGAAGTTCATATACCTATGAGGGTTTTGTCCGCTGTAAGTAGCTAATTTGTAGACAGCTTTGAATATATCACCCAAGGGACTGTATCAATGTCTTTGCACTGCATTACCCCATGCAAGAACACATCTGTTCATTAAGGTGGTCTTATCACAGTAGTGGGACCCTCAGAGTCTGATATTCTTTAATAAAACTAAAATCTTTAATGCACAAGTCAGACTATGTGCAACAGCTAGTGACAGTAAGGATAGTTGAATGGAATGAAAGGGTATTTAAAGAAATGGTACAACAAAAAGAGGGATAAACATAAATAAGTCATTTATCCTGCTAATCTTGAAACATTCATGCCCTTGTTCAGAATGAAAAAGTTGCCCAAGACAAGTAGGCTATTGTACTGAAAAATATTGGCTGCCTGATGATTTTGGAAAAAAAATATGCCGTGTTCTCAAATACCTCCCCTGACCTGTTTATTAAAAAGGACAATAAATGACTGAGCAGTAAATATTCAGAGCCTGGGAGATTTTATCAGCATAATGTTTCTGAAAAAAATTGTATGATAGAGTTGGCTGTGGGAAGAACTACAAGTTCAGATCTTTCTCAGGTCAGCTGATTCTGTTCATTTTCTAATTCCATGTACAGTTGCTATTTAACATTTTGCCAATCTTCTGGGAAAGTTTGTCAAACAAAGGTTTTGAACGTGACTTGCACAGATTGCTGACTGCCTTTCACAGCCTGGACATTTTATGAAGTCCTTCACGGGTGACTGTGTTTTGTTTTATTTTTAAATGTATTCCATAGAGGAAGAATTCTGAACTAAGCCACTGTGATTGCACTTAATCAGCTTGCAAACAAAACACAGAAAAGAATTCATTACATTACTATAGTGCTTTCCTGCTATTTAAGGACAGTGTCACTATGAATAGAGATTATTGGAACAAAAATGCCTGAATTTATTTATAGATCTTATGTACAAATGAAAGAAGCAAAGTAATTTTAAAACAGTCAATACACTTGCTGTGATATTGGCTTTCTTAAAAGTTAGCTGCAATCGGGGCAAGTCACCAAGGGTGGGACTTTGTGCTCAGCATTTGCCTGCTGCTGTTGAATTTTGCAGGAAATCTTCATTTACATCACAGGAAACAGAATCATGCCAATGCTAAGCTCTTCTGAAAATATGTACTTCTAAGAAATGCAGAAGGCTGCAGCTAATGTGACTCCAATGTTTCACCAGTGCTAGGAAGCAGCATGTGAAAATGCTGAGCATTTAATCTTTGAAACTCCAGAAATGTTTTAGAAACCATTACCAGGAGTTCAGGGAGGTTGATTCCAGAACAAATAATCTCCAAGCAACATCTTCTCCCTGTGCCATATTGCTTAAAGATATTTCTCAAAAAACCCCAATATCATAACAAAATATGTTATTAAGCTAAGATTCTTTTTATCTGCCTGACAAAAAGTAGCAGCCTAAATAAATTACGAAGATAATTTTTTAGACCATATTTAATCCAATGGAAGAAAGATGAGCCACTTAGTGGTTTCAAATATTTTATACCACTGTGGTAATATCTGGTGCCAGCATCCTACCAACATCTGTACTGTTTCTCAGAAAGGAATGCTACAGGCACAGCATATGCTACCAAACATTCACAGCTTATAAATGAAGTAAGCTTGCTCCACTGCACTGATGTTAGTCAAGAAGAGCCCCACAGGAGCCAGTTGAGTTACCCCAGCAGATGAGAAGAGTTAGATCAGAATCAGACCTTGTATCACAATGTGTAATTCATTAATCTCTTGAAAACAGCTAGTACCCTAATTCCACCTCTTTCATAATCAGGATGTTAGGCATTTTCTGGCTCTGGCCCCAGATATGTAGCATGTCAATTTATTGGAAGAACTGCATATTGACTTCTGACAACTGTTGTTGTTGTTGTTGTTGTCATTTACTTATGATAATCAGCACACACAGTCTGCTAGTCACTGTCCCAAAAAGCTTTGAAAGAGCTTTGTCCCTTGTCCATGGACTTCCAAGGAACACGAATTGAAGCCAAGCAGAGTTGCAAGATGTTTTCACTTGAGGGTCATATCCTAGCATGGAATCTATTTCAAGCAGAGCTGACTAGGAATTTGGCTCACTTGCACTTTGGCTGACAGTGGTACTGCCCATCAGGTTCACGATGACAAGTGAACAGGAAATTTCACCACTGCGTCATCAGGATGTTTCAGATTGCTCCAGGTGCAGCATGGAGCCAACCTCTCCATAGAAACCCCGAGAGGTGAGACACAATGAAATCACTGTCTCCTGCCCTCCAAGCAGCGTGTCTGAATAGGCTGCGGTGAAACCTCCCCAGGGAGACAACGGAAGCCCGATCACTTCGGTCATTTAGAGCTGCATAGTAGGAAACACTTATGAATGTACTGTAGGGAGCAATTCTTCTTGGCAGAGTCTGTGTTAAGTGATGTAAGAGATGGCTTTTCAGCTCTTATTTCTATGCCTTTGAGGATATAGTGTTGCTATTTGCCTTCTTAAGCAGAGGCCCTAGCCTCAGAAGGAAAGATACAAAAGAGGAGATAATAAAATAACTGATTTCTTTGCATGGTTTCTTTGAAGTGTTGAAAAGTGAGATGCTGGGCTAGAGGCAAGCTGAGAAGCAGTGTTTATTAGTGTCCCTTTGGGTCTGCTCTCCATGTTGCCACCTTCCTATTTTCTGCTACACCACCGTGCACAGATACTGTCCTTGGATAACACTGGAAGTTTTTGAATCCATGTCCAAGAGTTTTATGTGCTGGGACATCTACAAGGAACTGGCAGCTAATCATGGCTTTGCAGATTCAAAATGGGGATAGTGCAATTAAAAAAACTGGAAACAAAATATTTGCTACTAATCAGATGGTGTTCAATGATAGATGTACAAATGCTGTAATCATGTTCATGCTAGTTCTTGCTAATCTTCTATCAGTCTTTTTTTTAGACTGTTTTTTTCCTCTTCAACAAGTTTTTCATTAAGTAGATGGAGCTCTGCCAGAGTCAGCTTTCATTCATGTTATTGTAAATCATGGTTGAAACCTGTGGTATTATTCCTGTTTTCTCCACGTACAACTTAGATGAGCTTTTAGGCTGTTGCCTTAGGGCTCAATACATCTTGATACATTTTGAAAAACATTTGAAAAGTGAAAGAACAGTTCTGAAGCTTCTTTCTTTTTCTTTCTTTCTTTCATTCTCTTTCTCCCTGTCTCCACACCCCCTTCCCATCTGTCTCTTTCCCCTCTTTCTTGCCTTCTGCCTCAGGCTCATGTCATCTTCCCCAGCTTTTTAAAAATGTAATTGTGATGAGCCAGTGAGGTAATTTGGAACATCTCCCAGCACTTCAGCAATGTTGTGGTAAAAATCTGAAATACCCACAGTTCACAGTTGCTACAATAGCATACCTGCCATCTGTTTGTTCTCTCACCTGCAAGCCTGTTCACATATTAAAATCCTCTCATGTCTAAAATCATGCACTCTGTTAAGCTTCATAAAGGCATGAAATGTGAGACACAAGTAATAGCAACCTACTTATATAACAGCATTTGCACTAAGATTTTCTTGTTGCCTTTGGTGGAGTTCAAGTATTTGCTTTTGTATCTTCATCTTTAGGGAAAAATTATTGAATTGTTACCTTTTTGGTTGACTCAGAATCTGAAGTTAGCGCTGTTCAAGTATCCTGACTATCATTTTAAAGTGTCCCAGACTTTTGATAGCTGGGCAATCTTATGCTAAAGTTGTTTTATATTGAAAGAATTCAGGAGCATGGTCAGTGGAGTGCTAGGCTACTCAGTGAACTATGAAGACAATTATGCTGTGGAAATACCTAAGTGATTGCATAGAACAGATATGGTAGGTGACACAACATCCCCTGACTGAAACTGGCTTCCAGTCCTAATTAAGTTGCAAGTGAATCATTCCAAATTTCCAATTCAATGTGTCATAAGTGCACTAAATAATTGCTGTAGGTGTCAATTTCTGCTCTGTAGCTGCTGAAGGTGCAGCCACTGGACTCAGAACAATGATGTATGTTCTCTAGCACTCCAATTGGGCTCACCAAGGTGAAGCACCTCCCGCACGTACAGGTGCTCAGTATTTAGCCTGGCAAATCTGCACCATTTATCAGGCACTGTGCTAACAGAGTGCCCCAGAGTATTTTGCTCCTAAGAAATTATTTCTTCCTCTTTCCTTTTTGCTCTCTTCATGTCATCCTGCTAAACCAACTCCACTACACACCTCAAAATAGTTGCTACACATCTTGCTTGTAACAGGACAGCAAAACTTTGCCAGTGACAGAGCCTTGGAAAGCCAGGAGGAAGACAGTGCTGAACAGCAAGGCAGTTTCTGCTTTCAATTCTAGCATCCCCTGGAAGCTGTACCTATCTTGCTCCTCCTGATCTCTTCCCTCACCTCTGTTCTCTCTCTGACCACGGGTGGAAAAATCAGACCCTGCCTAGCAAAAACCCTCGTGTCTGGGGAAGCAGACATCAATTTTGTCGACACTACAACTAGGTGAGTTTTGAACTCATTCTTGTTACGTAGTCATGAGCTTCAAGTTTTAGCTCAAAAGTATGCTTTATTTCAGTTCTCTCTGCATCTTCCTCAGCAGAGAGCACTGCCCCTTAGCTCACCACTCTTTCATAAATCAAGTATTGCTTGAGATGGGAGATCACACAGTGAGTAAATGCATTCCTTAAGGACTAATTACTTGAAGTTGCTTTCCAGCATTTTTTGTACATATAGTCTGGGGCCAAACTTATATCTCTCCTTAGTGTTTAGAAGATTCTAGATAAGAAGAAGCTAAAAAAAAAAGAGTGCTATGTTGAGTGCTCTAATTGCTGACGCATTCCTGTGGTATACTTGATCATTAGAACACCTCACTTGAAACAATATTTTCTTTATAGAAAGGAAATTGGTAATTGAGTTGTTGTGCTTCTCTGCTTTGCATTTTCAGTTTAAATGTTCAGCTGGCATTCAGTGTAAGGTTACTGGTTACCAGAGCATGTTGATTCAAATTTTCATTACCCAACTGCAAGCTGATTTTGTTGAATGATGCTTAAGCACATGATTGCTGCAGATTTTCATGTATGGGTCTTTTGGATTTTAGTCGTGAATATGGGCCATTTAAAAATGCTGTAATCTATAATTACTCTGTGATTAAAATGGCTGTGACACAGATTTGGATTTGGTTAAGTCCATCTTCAAATCACAGTGACCAAAATGAACTGTTTGTAGTAACCATGCAAACAAATACATTATATAAAGTACAAATCCAGCCCTGAATTATATTAGGCTAAGTGGAGTCTTGCCAAAATATCCCATTTCACTATCTGGGGATGAGCTAAACCTGTGCTATTGGTGAGTTTCATGTGTTTGTGGCCAGAGTGCAAAGTGGTATAGGGAAACAGTAGTCCTACAGAAGTCCTACTCGAAGTCCTACAAGTCCTTTCCCTCTAAGCTGATAACCCAAGTTGTTCCCACTATGGTCTTTTCACTCCCCATCACTCAGTGTCATTCTGGTGGCCCAGTCATTCTCAGTCTCAGCTGTGAAATGCCATTATCCTACTGTTGCCCTTGCTGCACAACTATGAGCCTCACCTGAATCCCAGGCTCTCCTCTCTGAGCTAGTCTCTGCTCAGGCTGCCTGTGCCCATACCACCCTTCCTCAACTCTTTTTGGGCACTTTGGAAACCATCAGAATGCATTCAGAGGGGTTTATGAGATGGAAACAAAATGAAGAATAAGGGGAAAAGATAATCTCTATTCTGTGAAACAGTGCTGTTCCAGTAGAAAGGGCTTTTCTCAAAAAAGCCTAGAGGTTGTTACCATCTTCCATGAAACTTCTTTGAACAAGATTCTGCTCCAAGAAAATACAGAATATGGACTTCATTGTGTTGGAGTTCATTTGATTAGTGTTAGGTGTCTTGTCCACATTTGCCTCCTCTGCTCCTTTGGAAGGAGGGATACCCATACCTGAGGAAAGTAATTCAGTGCACCTATCTGAAACATCTGCTTTAAAATGTTCTAGAAGTTGCATAGACAATTAAATAAGGCAAGGTGCTAACCTTTTATGCCTTGGGTTAGATCAGCTGAATCCTGCACAAAAGAGTAGTTACAGAAGCTACAGAGTGTGTTGGACAGGAGAGGGTTGCATTTCTAAGCAGGAATTTACAAAACTATTTACTATGAGATTAATATTTTTCAACACAGACAATAAAAAGTTAAGAAGTCACCCTGAATGAAGTCCTACTGGATGAGTTAAACCTATGTGCCTTACTTCATAAAAATCACTGTCTTTTCTATTACAGAAATAGAAAATGAATACCACAAGACACTGCTGGAAAATCCCGAAATATTTAATGCAGATGTAAGTTGCCTGGGCACGTTAGTTAAAACTTTAAATCCTGCATACTTTATTTAAAAGACAAGTTAAATCTCACAAAACTACTCAGATCCATTAAAAGAGATGTGTGCTCATAAAAGTCATCTAGCCTGTGGACTAGAACTTTTATCAGCAGTGACTCCCATGTCTCCCTGTGCTCACTGGTATTGTTGAATGAAATGCATATCCCTGCCACGAAACACTGAGTTCACACCATACCCAGATTTTTTGGTGAGGTCTGTAGCCTTTTAATATTACTTGAGAACACTTTTTAAGCAGTATTCTGAGTCCCACGAGATCTGATGCGATACAACTCTTCCATGAATTAACATTGAAATAGTAGGTATGTTTGGACTGATCACCTAACTTCCTTTGCACGTCAATAGAAAGAAAAATTCACAGTGAGAGTCATCTTATCCAGAAAAAGCACACAAACAACAGGCAAGCCCTTTCTACAAAGGATATGAGGATACATATTTAGGTTAATAACATTTTTGTTAGTCTAATGTCGGGGAAGATGAACAGAATACTCTTCAGGTTAGTAGAACAAAACACTTGCAAAGCAAACATCTAATCCGTCAGCTGGAAATTGTGCAGCAGCACCATGTCTGACTCCTTACTTCAAGTTTTAGCATGTGAAATTATTTCTAAGAAGTCTAATTAAAAGAGGATTAAAAATTTCAGCTGATATTACGGATGTTACCATATTGCCCTACTTCCACAGACATACACCTCTGCTTGCAACACCTTTTGTTGTTTGAAATCTGTTTTTAATCCAATTGTCCTTAGGAATTCTTCATACTGTGGAACATTTAACTGCACTGGCAGCTCAGGAAGAACAACAGTGAAAAATGTCCAACATAGATTTCTTGAAGCTCCAGTTTTCTTTTAGACACTGTTTTAGGACTATTTGATTGGTTTTCAAGCCAGGCTTCAGAAGAGTAATCCAGTAACAAAAATGCTTAAGATTTAATTGTTAAATGGAGCAATTATTTCATAGTGTGAATGTCTCAAGTTCAGCCTTCCAGTACTTTTTGAGCTTGAAATGCATTGCAGCAACAAATGGCCTCACAATTTAATGTAAGCAAAATCTTTTACTGGCATAAATTTTTCTGTAGTCACCACGAGGGAAAGAAAAAGGGAAGGATGGTGTTGATTCTCCCTCTGCTATGTTTCAGATATTGTTTATTCTGCACTGCATTATTTATTTTAGCTTGGTATTTCTTTTTAAAATGTCTACACTAGACTAGACCGCTACAATTTTAAGCCTCACAGGGAAACTTTAGCAAGTTATGAATAACCAGGGAGTGGGATTTAAATGTAATTCAGGAATGAGAACTAAGCAAAGAAGAATATTCAACCTTTTCATGGAAGGATTGAGTATTCTTTTCAAAGTCATATATCAAAAAGCCACATACAATGGAAACATTCTCTCTCCCTAGAACATAAAAGAAGAGGGAACTGCCTGTTATGTGTTCTGAAATGATCCCTTTTCATTACAACTTCAGAATTTTTC
The DNA here is from genome assembly GCA_013397555.1 of Urocynchramus pylzowi. Taxonomy (NCBI): domain Eukaryota; kingdom Metazoa; phylum Chordata; class Aves; order Passeriformes; family Fringillidae; genus Urocynchramus; species Urocynchramus pylzowi. The sequence goes on from VZRH01006292.1 coordinate 2,020,245, forward strand.
TCTCTGGGGATCGCTGACTTCAAACCATGAAGAAAGGGAGAAACGACATCATACTATTTCCATTAAAAGCAGCCATGTGTAACCTATATTTTTTCCTTTCCTTTTTTCCCCCCCCTATTTCACAATAATATTTGCATTCCAAAAAACTTCATCTCTTTTTTTTGTAATGCACTGAGGTTAAACAAATGAGGTTGCTGCTGACAGTGTTGTTCATACCACTTGCGTGCTCCTTGTTTTAAGCCAGCACGAGAGAAACTGCTACGTCTGTGTGAAATTAATTAGAAAACAAAACATTCCATCTTTCTTCATTTGGCCTGCTCCTTCTTGTTTACCATAATTAAGTTATGAGAAAATCATCTTACACACTAGGAATACAAAATTCTCTGACTCTTGTAAATGCATAAGCTAGAACTGACTTGATTTTTTTGAGTGGTCCAACATTGTGCATATTCAAAAAACTCTTGCATATGAACAGTAAAAAAAAAAAAAGAATAAAAGATTAAGAGAAAAGAGAAGAAATATGAAGAAAAGAGAATAAGTGTTATGAGGCAAAGATTTCATCTGGCTTTTAATAGCATGAAAAAATATAAAATTAACAAAGAACAGACAGCATAACACAAGGAATATAAAAGAAAAAGCAATAGGATCCCATAGAAGGATTTTTCCAGGTTCAGTGAGACTGACTCAAGAAGCTAGCTTTGGATTTATCAATAGAAATATAGAAAAAAATATAGTAGAAATATAAAATAACAGTAGAAAGAGTTTAGAGAAGAGAGGTAAAATCTGAGTGTGAGACATAGACTAAAAGATGAAAGACAAAGCAGCTCTTACCGTTCACATATTTCTCTTTAGATGTTCAAAGCAGTGTACAGACATTATCAATTAACTCCCATATAATACCTGTTTAACGCAAATAGGTTTTTAATTCTCTTTTTACAAATCAGGACACTAAAGCAAAAATGTAAAATAGTTTGACTAGGGACCCCATAATAGGATGTGACCACTTGAGTCTCATTCTTCTATTCATCCCCCCAGATGATAAGACTACTAATCAAAAGACCTGGGTAAAGCATACTGCGTAATGCACATTTTTGATTTTCCACAGTCAAATCACAGCAATTACAGGGGCCATGCTTTATGAATTTCTGAAATGTGAGCTATCAGAAGAAGAAGAAAAAAAGAGATAATGGCATAAAAATATTAAAAAGTCAGAAAAAGTTATATTAAAGATTCTATATTTTGTAAATCAAAGGCAATGTGAAGACATTCAGATGTATTTGTCTGGAGGTCTGAGATGGTTTCTCAAAGCATGTTTTACCAATCCTGTTGCTGTGCTTACTTGAGCCTGGACTCTTCCAACTCTAAGCATTCTGACCAGATGGTGTTAATACTATCTAAAGCAATTCATGGGTTACAAGCAAAATTAGCAAGTGTATTTAATATCTGCATGTTGATGAAAATCCATGATGTTTGATGCAACTTGCTGGAAGCTTCAAATTACTGATCTTTGCAACATACACAGGGAAATTGCCTTTCTGCAGTCACACAGAGATTTGTATATGTAGCTGGAATTGCTAGTGAATATAAGAAAAAACTGCTTTGAGTTCATTAGAAAAAATCCTCTTCTCTGAGGGTGAAGACTAAATCTTGCTATGGGGGTTGATATTAAAAGGCACTCTACAGATGTTCATTGTTGCCATCAGTGGCACTTACAATACAATGTGTTTGAACAGGATATCAGATTGCTCTTATCACATCCTGTTTGCTCGAGTAACAACACGGTACCACAGTCCTAATTTTGCTAAAGACTAGTATTATCCTTTCTGGAGTTTAGGAGAATAAGATTAGATACTGAAAATACTTCTGTTTCTTCCTGGTGCTTCCAATAGCTAAGGCATGAGTGTATTTCTTAATTGTCATTGATTCATTCTCTCATGTGTATTGGTTTTCAAAATGTTTTCAAAAATGTTTGCTGAGTAGCTGTGGGAAGTGATCTGAATGTCCAGTATGCTCCAAGTGATTTTAGATTTTCCCTTTGTTTTATGAAAACTGTGTTCTGTATTATCCCCAGCCTTTAAGTGGTTTATGATCTTTTCCCACTGCAAATCATCTGCAAAATTGATTAATATGCTTTCTTCCAATCATTCCTGAAACTATTGCACACAGAAAACCCCCAGAAGGCACCTTCTCTCAATTAGCACTGAGGGTTTTTTTGAAGGCATTTCTCTGCATTCCCACACTACAGATTATGACATCAAACAATTGAGATTAGGATCAGAGTCTGAACAAGCAGGAAGGACATATGTTCTTAGGGGAAAAGATCTCACACACAGAGATATTTTCAGTAAATAGCAGATCACAAAAGCTCAGCAAAAGCCCAGGCTTTAAATTGGCTTATTTTAAATGCTGTTCGTTCCTCTGCCACTTTTAAAGCAACATTTGGTCCTCATGAACACAGAAAACCAATAGCATGTGAACCAGTCAGCCCTGCTGGAGTAGGCACCTCTTACTCAAATGGAAGCTTTTGCCAGAAACCCATGCACTCTGCTGCCAGCTTTTACCATGTTTTCCTGAGGAAATGAGGTGACTTGCTCTTGATTTAGACCTCAAACAGTTCTAAGACTGCCAAGAAGAGCCCTTTGTTATGGTTCATCTCTTTTACTTCTGCCTCCAGAGGAAGAACAAACCAGGCACAGGCAGAGAGGCAGGAGATGACAAAAGGCTTTTCCTGCGGGAAGGCAATTGTAGCCATTATGCTTCTGTCCATTCAAGTTGTCTTTTCTTCTTGGGTGAGTAAGGATAGGAGGAGGAGAGACATTTGGGGGTCCCACCAGCCACAGACCTCTCCTTCCCAGGGCTGGTGAGGAAGAAAGGAGGTGAAATAAAGGCTAAATTCCCCAAACACTGACTGCATTGTGATTTTTAAATCCTTTTTAGGTCTACTAAGGCACAAAAGTAGTGTTCTGGAGTTCCTGCTTTATTGAAAGCCCCATATTTTCTTGGGTATGGAGCACTGTGATAAGAAGAAAAGCAACCCCAGTTCTTGTCACTGGGGTGGTTCTTTTATTTTCTGTGGGGTTTTGCATAGTGCCATGCTCAAAGACAGGCTTCCAGACAGAGGCCAAGCTCCTCACGCTGAAAGTTAGGTAGCAAAAGTTTATTTTTTAATAAAAAAACTGATCAATATGGGTCATGATTAATAAGTGATGAGATCTAATATACATAATTCTATAGGTAATTTTTAACATTTTATGATTTTTAGGTTGATGGCAACATAAAAGTATGTTTGATGATAGAATAGCACAAATTAGTAGAAAGGTTGCCTCACCATTTAGTTGTCAAAAATGTTTGTTGGGTTCAGATACTTTGATTCTGGGGATTCACTTGCCTTCTTGTTATCTATTTAAATCAGGCACAAACCCATTGAAACACAAATGTGATGATATTAGAAATTAGGGTCTGTATTTTGAGAGTGAATTATATGAAACAAGTTTTTTTAATAAATGAAAAATTCTAAAATTTTGGGATCACTGGTCTCCCAAGCCAGTACCTCCTGGGCATTTTCCTCAGAGATGCACCTTTGTCCATTAAAAAAAAAAAAAAA
>VZRH01006292.1:2023946-2040847 GCA_013397555.1 Urocynchramus pylzowi
TGGTTCTTTTCCCAAAAGAAGCCCCTTTTTAAAAAAAAAAAAAAAAAAAAAAAAAAAAAAAAAAAAAAAAAAAAAAAAAAAAAAGCTAAGCAAGTGGTGAGATGCATTTGAGCATTTATTATTTCTGTGGTGGATAACACAAGAGGGGCATGACAATGAAAGCATCAAAGCCATTTAACTTGCCCACATTATTAGGAAAGTGCTGTTTGTCCAGTCCCAACATTCAAATGTAGATACTGTTACCTCAAATCACAGCTATCCCTGACTGAAGCTGTAAGAGAGGGGAACCATCCAGGAGAGAGTAGTGACAAGTGTATTTTAACCTTTTCTTCTTGTCACTTGAACAATTTTCTGTTTTCTACATAAAATTTAAGATAATGTGGTTTTTTAGGTTTTTTATTTTTAAATTACAGCATTTGCACTGCCTACATAAAAGGACATTTTATTGCTTCACTTGACATTTTGCACAAAACTCCAAGCACGTTGCGACCTTCCTTATAAGCACTAATTTTTAGAATGTGTTTTAATCAATATAAAGCTTAAAGAGTGGTCAGATGAAAATGTTTGTCTATTAATACCAGTAAACTGTATGCTTAACCACTTAATTTACTTTTACTATAATTCAAAGGAAACAATTGATCTGGTCCAAATGTTTATTCATACTTAGAGAAGAAAGCTATCTTAAGACAAAGAAAATACTTTAATTCTGTGGTCTGGTCTTATATTGTCTGGATATCTGAAAATATAATTCTAACATTTCTCCTGAAAGGGATTCTTTCATACAGAAAACCAAAAGAAAAGGAAGTGGGAAGTTTGTTGGGCAATGCTTATGTTTTGTGAACCTTCAAACCCAGGCTAGAGTTGGTTTATTGGGTCAGATGATACTTCATCACATGAAAAAACATCTTTAAGAAATTAAGCACATCCTAGTGGCTTAGTATGTGCATTCCATTTGTATTTGAAAGAATTAAACAATGCGTTTTCTTGAGAGTCAAAAGAAAACTTTCTTTCCCTTACTCTTCTGATGTTCAATTTTAAAGTTTTCCAACCACATATGGTTGATGTGCTGGAGCAATGAAACCAAGAATAAGAATTTAGTGCTACAATTTCATGAACTCTAGCAGACATAAGAGCTCACATAAGCAGACATAAGAGCTGTTAAGTGGTTCACAGAAATCAATCTCTTGATTATAGACGCTTACAATAAAAAAGAATATGAGTTGATTGATTACAGCAGCCTTCATTATGCCATGGATTAGAAGCTGAGATAGTAATTATTGTGCAGGAATAGGTGTGATACAAATGAGAGAGTTAAGACAGCATATGGAAAAACAAAAGACAAATTTGTACACAGATTTGTACACAGATTTACTACTTTTTGGAGAAAGAGTAACGCAATTTTGATAAGACAGGACTTTCTCCTGGAAGCACAAAAAGTGGACAGCACTTTTGAAGACAACCCTAAACTAAGCATACTGATGTCTAAGAAGCTTGGGAGTGTTAAAATAAAAGGAAGAAATAAAAGGAAGATGAAAATAAGATCTAATTCCTATGCTTCTACAAGGTAATGGCCCAGTAAAAGAAAGGGAAAGACATAGGCATAGGAGTGCTTGAGTTCAAACAGATATGTTTATCTGATTTTTTTTTTTTTTTTTTTTTTTTTTTTTTTTTTTTACTCCTGCGACTTACAGAAAATTCAGGAAAGAATTAAAAAAGGTAGGCTCTTGGTAGCTGCCTTTTCAAAATGGAAATCTTTCTTCAAAGGCCAAATGCTAACTTCTGCCTCTTCGGCTGGGAAAATTCACAGAAAACTCTTGAAAAGTTCTACTTCCCTAACTTTAGCTTGTAGGTATTTCATAGAAATTGATCTATAGGAATGGTAATAAAGGCAAAATTTGGAAGAAGAGAACTGAATTGTGCTTGGGCCAAGGGCTGAATACAGAGTGAGGAAAAGTGAATTAAAAGAATTAGCAGTTGATTTGAATTCTGTGGGCAGGAGATAGTAAGTGAATAAAGTTAAGGGAGATGAAGCTACTTAGCCAACACTGTGTGGTCTGACTGAAGTTTCCTAGGCACTTTGAAGTTTAGTGAATATGGCTTCAGGAGTCCATTAAAATGAGAGTTACAGTAGCTGATGCAGGAAATAATGATGATGTGACCAAGAAAGATTTTGACAGAGATGGAACCTGGTAACATTTCAGAAAAAGTATCAGAAATTCAGATAATGATTTTTTACTATTTTTTAATATAAGGATTTTAAGGATTTTCTACTATATTTTAAAATAATTTGTAGTTTCAGAAGTTCAAAGCTGAGATACAGACAGTAGAATTGGTGTCTTAGTGATTGAAAATTTTACTGAGAAAATAGCTTCATTCGGGAAAATAAAGTACAAAGAGAAGCTGAAAATTCAGGCAGCATTTCTGTTTCTAGTTAAGGCTTTACTTCTCCTTGGCTTTCCCTTGAGAGAGTGTGCAAGGTGCTTCTTTATCTTTCTCATGGTGTGTCATGGCTAGTGTCAGACCTAGTCATCCTCTGCACACAGAAAACAAAATTATATTAACCTTTAGTCATTTGGTTCTTCTCTTAAAATGCTTAACTCACAGAAACAAAGCTCCTAAAGCACATGCCAACTCATCCAAAAGTATGATTTTTACTTGCACCTTGTCTGTGGAAAAACATTTGGACAAAGCAAGAAATGCAGATGTAGTCACTTTACATACACCACTGACAAATACCACTAAAAGCAAGACTGAAAAATAGAATATGATGGCATTTCCATTATTGTCACCTCCTTCTGTATAGCCTAGAATTTTGTACAAGATCTAATGAAATCTAGTGGCAGCTTGACAGTACATTCACTGAGTTTTAAAACTTTAAAATTTAAAGAAAACATTATTTCTATGAAATAGCACTTTTGTTTTAGAAGTATTCAAGTATTGATTAGCAAATATTGTTGTCCCAACCATAACAAAGCTTGTGGTTTTTTACCTTGTTTTTGTTTTAAAAATTTTCACATTTTTAGGACAATGCACTTTTCATGTGCAACTATGTACTTATCATTCGATTTTTCAATTAAAAGATAATGATGGAAAATTTCCAGTTGCTCTATCACCTCTAGATTGCCCACTCATACGAAGGGTAAAACATTTTTTGAAACTGTTCTCTTTCTCCACACCTTGACAGCACTTTATTTTTCAGCTTAAATAAATTGGATGCATCAAAAGACTTTGTGTTACTCTTCCTGTTTTATCCTATTTCAGTCTCATCACTTCAAGATACACAGCTCTTCCTTCTTTTAACAGTTCCCTTCAACATTTGTACAGTACTTTCTGACTGTATCAGGTCCCTTCCCTGTTTTTGAGATGTGTTTATATAATTTGGTGGTCCTAAAAACTTGTCCTTTTGTACTCATGTTTACCGAAATCCCATTTTCAATGCCTCTTTTAACATTATTTCTACCAGACCACATGGGAGAACACTAAATATGCTTCATAAATTCCCATGCTTAAGCATCAAAGAATCTACACTAGCCCCACTAGCATTGCAAGTCATGTTACATCTTTTGTAGATTGATACACATCGGCAGGGGGCTAGGTCTTTCTCATATATCTTTAAAACTGTGGCTTAAAACTTAAAAAAGAAGAACTAACGTTTTAATACAAACACAAGAACATCGTTTGCTTGTGAAAATGCACTGAAGTCATCCAGAACAGCATACTCCAAACAGAAGTACACCACATAAAACATTCCTCCCTCTGTGGCTGCAACTCTTTCTGTTTCATGTACACAGATGTTAGTGTGGACAGATGTTAGTATGGGGAACATCTCATGTTGCACTCTGGTGACTAGAGAGAAATACTACTGACAGTCTCTTCTTCTGACCTCTCTCCCTCTGCTTTCAGCTCAGCTCTCTGCTCGGCTGTAGGGAGTTTACAGTATAAATTACAGGGACACTAGAAACTTCTGGAGCAGGGTTTAGAGGACCCACAGAGGCTCAGGGCTCTTTGCAGAAAAGGAGGTGTTTATGCACAAAAATCCTGGTTCTCGGTGACTTCAGTGAGAGCCACAGGGCTGTATCAGTCTGGAAGGTGAGGGAAGAAAGCTCTATGGCTGAGTGATACAACCACAGAGTACACCAGGCAGTGCTGGTGGGTCTCCCATCCTCACAGGCGATATTAAACTGCCCTTCAGCTTAGGTCATTGTAACTGAGTCCTGTCCTTTCAGACATAAAAATATGAGCCTCACAATGCCTATATTTTCCACAACACAGAGGAATTTCAGAATCCCTGTGTGGCCCCTCAGACTTCCTGTACTGTACATATTCAGCATTAGCCTTGGAGCAAGACACTTTTGAGTAGCACCTTGGCTTCCCCACCCTGTGGCACCCAAAGAAAGGGTCAACCTAAAGTTTGCGTGCTAACCATGCCTGCAACTGCTACTAGAGGAGAGAGGGCCTGCCTTGGAAGATCCATTCCATAAAATATAATTTTTGAAGCAGCAACCAGCAGCTGTTCCCCAACTGTTTTTTGTTTTTTTCCTGCCTTCTGAATCCACACCAATATGAATGCAGAGAGAGCCCCTTTCACACTAAGATATAGTCTGTCAGTCAGAACAGCCTCATAGGATGTGGGGATTTGAAAGGAAAAAGCCAAGCTCAGGTCCTCCACTGTCTAGCTGCATAATCTAATGGTAAATAATTATTTAAAGGGATTGATACAAACCAAACCAAAGCAAACAAACCCCAAAAATCAGTGATGCTGTCTTAAAGTAGTTTGCTCATAGCAGACATTTGAGAACTGTTCCAACAAAACTTTTTGATTGAACATCTCTGAGGATCTAAATGTCTAGACTTTGATCATCTTTAGAAGTCAATTGGAACTTGGTTGCCTGCTTTTAAGACATAAAGTTTCTCTAAGTTTAGGAGCCCCCTGGATTAGGTTGAAAGTGCAAAATCACGTTTTTTATCTTTCCGTTTGGTTGATCAATTTTCTCTCAACTTTTATTTTCTTCTTCTAGATCTGTCAACTTTAGATTTGTTCACTGGATGAGGAAGAACTGTGATATGCCTTGCAGAAAGAATTCATTTTTGCAGCATTCATCCATTGTGCCATTTTTCTTTCAGGCAATGGAAAGGTTTCATGCATTTGTACCTTTTTTGGTGAACAGTTTTTCTGCAATCTCTTTTATGGAGAGTAACTGCACTGTTGGCTGACGAGCTATGCATCAAGTAGAATTGGTCATGGGAAAACATGCACTTTGACATGAACCCGAGCAGGAAAAGGAGAGAAGAAGAGGAAAGTGTCATAAGGGATAGCAGTAAGGAATTTGTTTGGTTTTTTTTTTTTTCCTGAGAACATGAGGGCATGAAAAGTAAGCTGCGTTGTTCATTAAAAGAATACAACATTGTTCAGGCATGACCCTGTTCCTTCCCAATAAACACTGTATTGATATCTGATCTGATCTGATCTGGGGAAAAATGGCTGATGAGAAAAAGGATTTCAGTGAATAGATTTTCATTTGAACCTACTGACAGCAGTACAATAGGGAGATATAAGCAGTTTCCTTAGACCTAATTCAGTAAAGGTTGAAGGAAATAGGCTCTCAGAAGGCTGATGCAGTCTGGTGGCAGGTCATTGCGGGCCTCCAGCACTTCTGCAGCAGATCTGTTACTACTTTAAAACAGCAGACACTTGTTAAAATGTAGCTATTTCTCATCAGCTTTAGACTGGTACTATTTATTAGCTTAGACGCCACTGATTCCGAAAGGCCAAGGCAGCTCCTACACAATTAGAAGAAAAATATGCTTTTGACTCCCAGGAAAGTTTCCCTCCCAGCTCCCAGTTTCCCGCTCAGGCTCTTTTGTCAGGCGAGTGGTGAGACTGGCTTTTGTGAAGAAGAGCCACACATGCAACCCAGACTCTTCGGACAAGGCGCCATCATTCATGTTGCTCGCATGCTGACAAACACTTTGGTTGTGTTGCTAAGGCAATGGTGCTGGTGTAGCAAACACATCACTGTTAAATACCCCCCGAGGGCAATGGGGACGGAGGGCAGCAGAACCAGATGGTTCCACTCATTCCCAGCAGTTGGCCACCGCTCTGTGCGGGGCTGACTGGGAGCTGCTTTCCAGAAGGACAGCCAGTTCAGAAGGCTTGTGGGCTGCTTTTCTTTAATTACCTCTTTTCGAGAAACATATCAAAGGATATTTTCTTCTTCTAAGCAACACATTCAGTCACTCGAAACATTTCCAGGCAGCAGCAGTGTGAGGGACCACTGGGGTGTTGAAACACAGATGTGCAAGGGGCAGGAGCAAGAGGCAGACAGTGGCTGGGGCTTGCAGCCATAAAGGGTTGCTGCCCTACCCTCCTTGGTGTTTGCCAGTGGCTTTCTATATGGGACACCTCTCCAAAAAACCCTAGGTATTTGGACAGTTTCACATGTCTGTGATGAAGGCACAGGAGCTGTCACAGGAGTGGGAGGAGGACAGCATGCTGATGCCAAAAAAAAAAAATGCGGTTAGGTGCTTTCCTTTCTTTTCCTTTTTTTTTTCCCACACAAAGGTTAGAAAAAAATACCGATGTGTACCTGCTTTTATTCCATTCCTTTTATTTTCATTTCTCATTGCTTGGAGGTAGGAAAGGGAGGTGGAGCACTTTGATTGAGGGGGGTTGCCACGAAACATGAGTTTCTCATCTCGCCTGTGTGTGCGGATCCAGTTTCCTGTCCTTGATCCCAGATTGTTTTCTCCCGTCAGGAGACAGCTGGTTTGGCAGGGCAGAGCAAGGAGCGGCTCTGCCGGCCGTGCTGGGGTGCGGGGCAGGGGAGGCCTGCCACGGCCGGCCAGCGGGAGCCGCGCTTGAGGCCACGTGCGGGTGACCGGTGGCAGCGAGAGGGCCTGTGAAAGCTGGCGGGACAGCCGCCCCTGGCCGCCCTCCAACCCACGCTGTTCACAGGCTGTTCTCAGCCTCGCCTCATCCACAGGATCCAGCCAGGAACAGAACGTGAATCCCTTCTTTATTGGTCTCAAAAGGCTCCTTTGATGGGCAGGCCCACGCCTGCCATCGCTGTTTGATCCCCCGCTGCTGAGCCAACTCTTTGCCAGCAGCAGGTGACATTCCCTCATCCCACAGGTGCCCTGAGGGGGTCTGAGCCCCGAGAAGGGGCACAGCCAGGTCACGGCACCTCCACTGGGACCTGTGCTCAGGGCTGAGCTCTGCCTCCTACACAGGAGCAGCTTGTTAGCGCTTGCCTGGTGTTCACAATGTGTTTGCCTGGCGAGTTTTTTGTCTTTCACTCCACATCTGCCCTAAGAGAGGCTTTTGGAGAGTTCCCCAGGCAGTCATGGCCATTTTGGGCCCCTGGAGTGACCATCAGGGAGGCAGGCATCCCCCCGGTGCCACAGCACAGACAAACCCACACAGAAGTGGTGCAAAGAGGCTTTTTGGCATCATGTGCTGTCTGGGTTCCATGGCTGGGCTTTGGAGAGCATATATCCCCACTTTTGTGCACCTCAGCAAAGGAGCAGGAATTGACTTAAGGAAAATAAATAAGGACTTTTAAAGACATGTTTATTTATGGACAGGCTTTCATGTAAGCATCTTACAGCACTCGGCATAAAATATAATTAAAACAAGCATCACGCTGAATATGATTCAGAAAATAAAAATGTCTTTAAATACAATTTAGCTGCCAGCAGCTCAACATTCTTCATTCCTCTGGGGAAGGAGTAAGGGAGACATGAAGTTATGTGACTACAGAAGCCATAAGACATGGGTATTTTTAGAGGAAGTACAACCGGGGGAAGCAACTGACCTGTGACAAGGGTTTAATACAAGAAACGCTCCCGGAGCCACCCAGCTCCTGAGGGCAGTCAGACAGCCTTGGTCAGGCCCTTGGGAGAAGGATGGAGAGGAAGGTCAAGACCCACCAGCTCAGCTCCTGCAGCTGGTCTCAGGCACCCCATGGAGGCATACCTCCACCCAAAAAGATCTTCAAACGCTTCTATTGACAGGCCTGGCTGAAGGCTGGTTAACATCAGTAAAACAGTATGAGATCCTGAATGCCTGCCACCAGTTTTCTGAGATTACTGCCCTTTTTTTTTCTCTGTTCTGATTCAGGTCTTCAGGCAGAGAGGCAAGTAAAGTTGTCGTGGGGGTAACCTGCAATGCCACTCAACCAGAGATGTGGGGGGTGCTTCCTCAGTTCCACACCATATCTTCCAGTGCCTGCTACCAACCTGGGACAGTCAGTACTTGGTCTCAACCCTGAAAAAATGGAAATGTTTTCTGCATTTGTCACCTTTTTTGCAACCAGCGTTGAGATGAGCCAGCACATTTTCTCACAGTCTCTATTGAGCAGTCAAGGATGAACCCATGCAGAAGCTGAAGAAAACTCAGCCTGTAGATGGAACTTTTTTCTTTCCTTCTCACACTCATATTTACCAAGTCTGAAGAGCACTTTCTGAAAGTAAATACCTGTCATGCTGCAGAGCTGGAAAGGAGGGTATTTATTGAGACTTTTACCTATGGACATTTTACCAATTGTGTGACTTTTCAAAGACTTTTGCCAGCATTCTTTCCATTAAACATTCAAGGACAAAAATATTTCTCAAGGGATTCAAAGAGGACTTTATTTTAAATACCTCTGGAAAATAATATGTCAGTCTAAAAGTGTCCATGATTTTCCCACATTCTTCACAGTGAAATAGGGAAACTTCAACCTTTCTTCCCTGTTAGTTTCATATTTTATATTTATTATCTGAACATTTTCTAGTGGAAGACCCTCAAATTCATTTTCATAGAAATGTTGTTCTAAACCTGATGCAAGAGTATGCAAATACTGTGAGGCAGGTTGTTTCACGAATAAATTAATAATTGTAGATTTAGGTTTTTCTTTCTTATGTATTAAAAGTCATCTCAGTATAAGAAACATAATAGGTACCTGTGCCTGTTTGGAATTTCCCCCTTCTGTTTGCAAAAGAAAATTCAATTATGCTACAGTTCCCATTGCAAGTGAGGACAATACCAAAAACCCAAAAGAACATGAAAAGAGTGAGGAAGAAACTTGTTTAACTGCAGAATCTATAGGGTCAAGTTACTCTTAAGAAAATCCAGTTTGAGATTACAGATTTATGAAATCAAAGATCTTAAGTGATAGATTTATCCCTATAATTAAAAATTCTTGAAAATCAGACATTCCTATTTTTGTCAAAAAAACCCAGATACCTTACCTGCATAATTGCAATTTTACTGCTGTAGCTCAATGTCTTCTAAAAAATGAAAACTGCATATAGAAGATCGATGTATGTTTTTACTGTTTAATTTTAAATGTGTTTTCCAAGAGGTTATATTCTACTCTGAGCTGCTTTTTTTTTTTTTTAATTGGATGTTAAAATTTATTTCTAAGTGCATGTATATGGTGTATGGGTCCTCTGCTTTGATGGATATCCTTTCTACTTTGTGTGCATGTAATTAGACAAAAAAAAAATTCCGATATCAGAAAATGAAGCCAACTCAAAGCTGTGTATTAGTGTGTTATACAAATACAAGTGCCTTAAATGCAGTATTTTTAGTCTTGATCTTCATCTTCCCATTGCATCCTAAGATCCCATTGCATCCTAAGATAAGGAACTGAAGAGTCAGCCTTGGAGCAAGGATTTCTCTGCTAAATTGACTGGAACTTTGCCCCTGATTTTGCAAGCAACATGTCTGAACCCTCCTACTGCTCAGGTTTAGCTCTGCCACATATTCCAAGTTGTACACAATCCAGTGGTTTCCATCACGGGGCAATAGATAGCGACTAGGCCAATGCATTTGGTGTACACAATGCATCTAACAACCTCAGTTTCCATAAATATACAGACAAATACATAAACCACAAGAAGACAAACAGACAAACCCATAAAGCTAGTAAACAGACTGTGTGTGGTCATGTATTTAGGTACACAAATATGTTTTTAGGTACACAAATATGTACCAGTAGTCAGGGCACCAGGGCACTGCCAAGGTGTTGGCTGTTTAGGGTGCACCTGCAGGTTTGGAACAGGAAAGGAGTCAAACAGTGCAGCAGGAGGGGGAATCTGAAAGGTGCTACAGGGAGGCAGGAAAGTATTCAGATTATTGTGCATAATAGATGTTCTCTTTCAATTTGCTATGTTTGAAGAACTTCCCTGATGGTTTTTTTTTTTTTTCCTTTTCTGTCTATTTATCTGAAGTTTGGTGGTCTGAACAGAGAAGGGAAAAGGGAAAAATGGCACTTGCAAATAAAACTGCAATGTTGAATACCCTTTATAATGTTTGCAGATATAACCTTTGTCTCCTTGGAGACCTTAGACTCTGCCACATATTAAGATTAACTTAATCTACAGAACAGAATCTTGTGACCAGTGTAAAACCTACAGACAGAAAAAAAATCTCAAAGTGCTGTAAATGGGCTCTGATATTATCCAACTGCTTTTTTCAGGCACCTAAATGCAAGTTTGTTAAAATTACATCTTGGCTCTCAAGGTTAAAAAATGTATTTGGTGTTCCCTACTGATCATCAGACATCTCAGCTCTGTCCAAATGCATGGTTGTGTTTTCCCATGCACCAGGAGGAAATGGAGCGTCTCACTGCCCTACAGCTGTGACTCCACCAGCAGTGAATAGGCGATGACAGATGGGACGTTGGATTTGGAATTCACATGATTTCTGAAATCCCATGTGCTTGCTGGTGGGCACGGCAGTGTTTCTCATCATTTTACTCCCAAAATTTCCCTCTGCTGGTTTATCTTAGAACAGATAAAGACAATTACTATAAGTGTATGTATACATTACTATTATTTGAAAAAACCCTCAGATATTTCCTGCTCTTTTTCCACTCCTGCCTCCCACCATAGACCAGCTCAGCCCACCCTAGGGAAACACTCTTCATGCTGAGGGCATGCATTGTGTGGGTGCTGGCAAGTGCTCAGGGGTTACGCCAGGAGGGAGGCAGCAGCTGAGTCAGAAGCGCTGCGGTAGCGCTGGGCTGGGGGCAGCCAGCAAAGAAAGAGCAGAGAGACAATTCTTCTCTTTCTGGCTGCTAATGAGCTTTCGGGTGGCAGTGCTGTTCTCATCAGGACTATTTGTTTTTACAGGCTGCTCTTTGTTGACTTTAGGCTTGTTTTCCTTGCCATGCAATACAAATATTTTCAGGCGTTAAGCTTTCCTTGCCCCTACTGCCTTCTTTTTATGTGGGACCATGTAGGACCTAAATTTAAACTTGATTGATAGCGTTTAATCTAGGGAGGGTCAGAGTGCTATTTTCCTGTTAAATATTCTCTGCTTTGCTTCTTCTGTTTACAATCATGTCTTTAAAGTACTGTAGTCAGTTCTCCTTCCCAATGAAATCTTTTCTGCTTTCCTTGCTGCTGTGGGATAGTTGCTCTTAATTATGTGGAGCCTCATGCCGCTTTGTCTGATCCTAGATGGAAAAGAACAACAGCTATGGGCCTTTAAACCAGATGATGCCATGACTTACATACTCACTCACATATAATAGATAGCAGGCCCTGAATTCCACTGCTGTTAACCACTAAACATGGAAATGCGAAAGCAGTCCTGGTTGTGTTTTCCCTTTCCTGACAGTCTTTGAGAAACATCTTCCTTGAGCAACCACATGCTCAGCATAACCATATGAGTGCATTTTTATAGCTCTGAAGACAGCAATCTTAGTGTCTGTGTCAGTACTGGATTTAAGTAAAAATTTTCTCTCTACCAGATGTCTGTGCAATCTTATACATGTTATTTGCACATATTTTGAGCATGATAGCTCTTGCTGATGTCAACTAACTGCATGCATAGTCTTTTACTGACTCTACCTAGTTCGTACTGTCATTGCCTTTGTGGCAAAACTCTGACATTCTTAGTAAGGTGGAGGGGTTTAGCACTAGAGAAGGAAAGGGGGGGGCACCCTCATTTAATGCTCTACATGTTTTCCCTTTTTCCTGGAAAATACGTGTTATTTTATTGACGACTTTCAGTATTCTGTTTTAAAAAAAAATTCCTCCAACACTGATGAAATATGCATACATGCAAGCAAACAAGAGCAAAGGAAAGAAAAACACCTGAACCACTATGTAAAGTTGGAATCCTTTTTAATTTTTTTAAAAGCCCTTTCCATTTGTTTGCCACTATAGTCATGTCATATTTTTCATGACCTACCTGCAGTGTTCCCTAAAGTACATTGACAGTACCCTGCCTACACATGTGTACAAAGTTAACTCACTGGTGCTTTTCCACGGTATAGTTCATCAGGGTTAGGAATTACATTTTATGGGCTGTTGACAAATCTAGCTTAAATACCACATGTCCTGAATGACACCATTTGAGCAGCTGGTATTTTCTGTTCAGATAACCTGTGAAAAAATGTCTTTAATACACAGTATTAAATTTTTGAGTATAAATTATTTTTAAAATACATAATGGCAGAGAGCTATCTTACAGTCTACAACCTTGACATTTTGTACAGATGGTTCTGCATTAAGCAGCTGCTACTGCAAGAGCAGATGTGTATATTCTCCTGGGGAGCTATGCAGCCATGTGTGCACACACTCAAACCCTGATTCAGAGGAGGAACACATTCAAACAAGTAAGTACACCTCTTGAACTACGCTGTTAGGATCTTTAGGGCTTAACTGCTGGGAAACCAACAGCACTAGACTGGCTTATGTGTAAAAAAGATACTGGATGAAATATCATTTGTCAATTGGAAGTGGAAAATTTGGAAATGGAAAATTGCTCTCCTGAGAAATCCAGAAACAATGCACCACACCCACCCCCCCACCCCAATCCCTCCAAAAGCCTGACAAGAAAACATGAGGAAAGTACTTAGGAAGAACTTAGGGACCAGTGTTTTCCAAGACCCTGTGACCCCATGAACTGCTTGAAAATGGAAGAAAGGTTAACTCATTTTTCAAGAAAGAATCGCAAGAAAAAAAGCTAAGCAGACCTCTTCATGTTATGAATCCAAGAAGAGATACTTTACCTAGTGTAGTAAAAAACAATTAAAAATAAAAATTTCTTTGTCTATCTGGAGTACTTTCATCTGACTCTACAAGCATGGGAGGCAGGAGCAGCCACAGGAATGTCTGTACTAGTTGAGAGCAAATGTCTGTTTTACCTGGTCTTCCTTCTCCCTAAATGTCTGTATATGGATGACAAGGACAGGACAAGAATGCATGGTTCTTCCCTCTTTAGGTTCTCTGCCATGTCCAACTTTTTTTGAGTGAGTAGAACTTTTGGGGACCTGATGCTGTTTGTTTGTTCAACAGCCTTCAATGGATACTTGCTCCTACTATTCTCCAGTCTGTCTTTGTGCCCATATGAACTCTTTCCTCAGACACCAACAGCTGCATATCTTTGTCCCATGAAGAACCTTCCCCTTTTGTTTACTCCAGCCCTGGATCTTACAGCCTTTGTATGATGGTTCCTACTTCATATATGGGAGTAGACAATAAAAAGCTAAATCCTCCTTTAGACCACTCATGATTTTGTAGAGACCTATCATATCTCATTCAAGTTGTCTCTTTTTGAGTCCTTGGGCTGCTACTACTACTTAGTTGCTCCTCTTGGAGACGATGTTTTGCACCATTCTCATCTTTATTGCACTTTCACTGTTTTAATATATCTTTTTCAAAAGAAGGAGACAAGCGCATCACACACTGATATGGCCTTTAGCTTCTGAACTGTCTAGAGGGCATTTTGCACCTTCCTAATGGGCTAGAATAATTTAGACTTGGTTTTGAGTACTTCAGCATTTGCTTCCTATTCTTGGTTTACTTGAGTTTTTGTATTCAATCTGCTAAAATGCGTATTACAGTGTATGTTCCTTGCCTGGATACAACTTCATCTTTTCAGAATAGTATCCTGTGTCTATAATAAAGAGCCCAATTTTGCTATTTAATCACATAAGCTTCCCTTTAACCTTTTTCAAGGCTTACCTAATAGATGAAAAATAAGAAACCAATAGCAAGATTTCAGCAACCAATTCTGCACTGTTATCCCTATCACATTCTTAGCAGCATCTTCTAGCTTCTTTTTAACAAGCCTCTTTAAAAAAACGAAAAAAGCCAACACCCAAAATCAAAACCAAAGCCACAGAACCAACCACCCAACTGTAAAAAATTCTCAAACTTCCTTGGGAAATATGAAAAAGACTCCAGAAACCCACTGTTATCTTTTGGAAGCTAAGCACAATGTTTTGGACTTTATGATCTTGATGATCTGAAAGACATCCAGAAGAAGCACATCAGAATCATGATACATGGAGAAGATTGGCAGCCCCAAAGAGATTTTATAGAATCATAGAATGTTAAGGGGTTGGAATGGACCTTAAAGATCATCAAGTCCCACGCCCCTTGCCATGGGCAGGGACACCTCCCAGTAGACCAGGTTGTTCAAGGCCTTCTCCAACCAGGCTTTGAACACTGCCAGCGTTTGGGCATCCACAACCTCCCCAGGCAACCTGTTCCAGTGCATCACCACCCTCACAGTAAAAAATTTTTTCCTTATTTCTAACCTAAATTCCCCCTCTTTCAGTTTGTACCCATTGCTCCTTGTCCTATCACTACAGATCCCAATGAAGGGTCCCTCTCTGCTTTCCCTGTAGGCTCCCTTTAGATGCTGGAATGTTGCTATGAGGTCTCCACACAACTTTCTCTTCTCCAGGCTGAACAGCCCCAGAACAGCCCAACAGAAGGCTGCCAGGTTTGCTCACAGACTGGGCACAGCCAGTCATGAAACCTCACCCTTGATTTATAAACACTAATTATCTTTTAATGTTACCATTGTAATTAATACTCTAGTCCAATTTCTTTGTTTATATCTCTCCCTGGGGGAATAATTTATATTTTCATTGTGTTTCTTCATAGTGAAAAGGCTAAGAACTGCATTTTAAAAATGCATGAAAGCCTTCATAGCCTATTTTAAATCAGCTGGTGTTAAATGTCTCTCAATAACATTACCTTAAATCTCAGTAACTGTATTGTGTCTGTGGCTAACACAGAATTGCCTACGTCTGAACACCAGCGTTTCCTTTGTGCAAATTTAATGAGTGTGGAAGGAAACCTGAGCATTGCATTGAAACTCAGGTTCACACCTCTGCTATCCTACATGGAAATGTGAATTTCTGATAAAACAGTGATGATGTACATGTGGGGTTCTAGCAAAAAGCAGCTGAATATACTGGGCTCCTGCTGGGTGTGCTGGCCTCTTTAGGAGACCATCAGGGGGAAACTTGTCTACTAATAAGTAACATTTATGAGAAACATCATGATGACCCACATAAAAGGCTACTAACACAGAAAAATGTGGGAAATGTCTTTGACTTCGAAATGAAGACTCAGCTCATGACACTGCATAAGTTTTGCTTTCACAGAGCAACTTATACAGAGGACAAAATTATACAACCTCCTTTGAATGCCTTATCTTTAGTCTCTCAACTCTCATGTCTTTTAAATGAAGGCCTTTATGTAGTAGGTCACAAATGCTTGAGTTTCCAGGAAGTGCTTCTAATAAAAAGCAATTGTGCAGGATTAGATAGCACTCAATGATTTACAGCTTTCAGATCATCCTCTTTCCATCCTGTTTAATGTACCTATTACACATAGGCTTTGCTCAAGTTCAGAATTATGGAATAATCATTCTCCCCCTCTCTTATTACTAATGGCAATGACAAAGCTATTACTGGTTTCAGTGTTGTAGAGCTAAAACCAAAATTAGGTTCTCAAAGCAGCTAATCATGAACAAGATGTAAACCCCCCTCTTCCTCCATCAATGTGTTGCTGGCATTAGTTAGTTCATGTTGCTTGAAATTTTGTAGGTCACACATGAAGTAAAATCTGTGTCTGTATGCTCAGGAGAAGACCCAGTATCAACTGCAGTAAGTGGGCACCATCCTGTGCATTTTAATACGTTGCTTTTGAAACAGGTTTTCCTTTTTCTAGGGTACTTCCTGTTACTTTAAGATACTCTGCTTAGAGTATTTCTCTCCTCTCCCTCCCTCACTTCCTTGCTCCCTCCTTCCCTCCCTCTTTTTCATATTCATTGAACCAAAATGTCCAAAATTAAAATAACAGCTATGGACACTACACAGATGCCAGGGCAGAATGTTAAACACTTCCTGTTTTTACACCAAGACTTAAAAAGAGTTTCTTCTCTCTTCCTCTGCTTCTGTGTCTACCAGTTGCTTCATGGTTGTCATTTTGCTAGATTTTGACAGCCAGTAACTGAGCAGCCAATTTGAATTGTAACAGCATGGCAATAGGTAAGGTAACTTCTGTAATACTTGTGATGGTCTGAAACAAATTACTTGGCAAAAAAAATCTTTCATTAAATGGGAAGACAAGGTGTCCTTTGAGGTCTCAAAAAGTCCAAAATGTACAACTTTTGTCTTGGATCTCTCAGTTTCATCCTGGATAATAAAGGAACAGAATAGTACAAAAATAACCCACCCAAAACTTCTGAGTTTCTTTCAATCCACAGCAGCTCAGCAACTGCCTGAGGGGCAGTATTGTCTATTATGTGCTTTTCTCATAGGCTGTTTCTGGTGAACAGTTCGCCTTAAAAATGTCTGCCATTATTATCCCCCCACTTACAGGAAATGCTTTTATTCTAAATGCACAAAGTACACTGCTGAGACAGCCATGTAATCAATATAAGACTGCTTGATGATGTTCTGAAAAATATTCCTTGAGGATCTTTCTGTGTAGCTATATCTTGAACTTGCTTCCTGTGGTAGAGTGTAAATGCCTGAATTTTTCCAATAGATAAACCTTTTTTTTTAAAAAAAATATCCTGTAAAAGTAGCCTGGTGAGCTGCATAAAGACTACAAACTTTGTATGAGCTTTTCTTTGCAGAAGTCCTTTTTTTTTTTTTTTT
>VZRH01006292.1:2040890-2068160 GCA_013397555.1 Urocynchramus pylzowi
TTTTTTTATGGTGCTACTTAGTTACTCTGAAAGATCAGTGGCATTTCTTACTCTTTGACACATGGGCTTTCTGAAAATTGAAG
This sequence comes from Urocynchramus pylzowi, assembly GCA_013397555.1. Classification (NCBI taxonomy): domain Eukaryota; kingdom Metazoa; phylum Chordata; class Aves; order Passeriformes; family Fringillidae; genus Urocynchramus; species Urocynchramus pylzowi. Next base: position 2,040,974 of record VZRH01006292.1, read on the forward strand.
TCCACACTGCATGTCATTCCTGTCTTAATTGACAGATCGCATTTTTCTTTGTTAAATTTACTAATGGAGAGAACAGGAAAAAAAATTAAAATCACTGCAAATACAGGTTTATGATGGTGGTGTATAGGAAAGGATAATATAATAACAAGCATAGAAACAGGCTTCCCTAGGAAGTGGTGGAGTTAGCCTTTCGGGAAGGCTAACTTGGTTAAAAAACCAAGCAGAGTTGGTACTGTGTGATATGGTTCAGTGGGAACAGTGGTATTTGTTCAAAGATTGGACCTGATGATTTTGGAGATATTTTCCATCCTTAATGATTCTATGATTCTAAGTAGTATAAGACTGACTGACTTTGTCAAAGTACTACAAGTCTATCTCTGTCCTTCTACCATCTTGTCCCATCTGGAGGCAAAAATATTTTTACAGTACAGTTCTGTTCATCAACCAAAACTGAAGACTAGTCATAAAAAAATTAATTTGACCAATATATATAATACAGTTACAGTTCAGTTTGAGGAGAGTCCACCAAGATCCTTACATCCACCAGCAAAGTGAAGGAGGACCTTGGAATTCCCACCACAATTTATTTTTATTTATTGTAGATGAACAGTGTAACAGAAAAGAAGAAAGACTTCTGGAGTGCAGCTTCAGAACTTTCATTTGTAAAATGTAGGAGGTTATTGTCTCCTCTTCCTCTGAAAAGAAATAGTCTAAATCTTACCTAGGGAAGTGTAGTGACCTTGGGACCCCAGGACACTACTCCATGTGAAGTATGTACTAAGAAGAATAGAAGGAAGAAGGAGCTGAGAGTAGGGAAATTTGACCGATGAGAACGGTCAGAGGAAGTGAGTTGTTTAGTCTAGAAGGCTTGAAAATGAGGGAGGACATGGTGGCAGTTTTCTAACATATAAATAGTTACAAAAAAGATTAATTTATTGTTCATTATGTTCACTACTCTTAGGACAAGAAATAATCAGATTAAATAAAGGGCATTTGAGTAATGTATTAGGAAAAAGCAATTCTTATTAAAGAAAAGTTGAAACAGGTGGTACAGGCAGACTAGGGTGAATAGAAGTCTTCCTTTACTGGAGATTTTTGAAAGAAGTAAGATAATCCTCCCATTCAGAGAGTCTTGGCAAATATCATCCTACCTCTGAGTAAAAGGAGGGCATAGATGATCCCCTGTGGTACTTTGCAGCTTTGTACTTCTGTGATTCTAGGATCCATTTTTGGAAACATGTAAAGTTTCTAGCAGCAGCCTGCTCTTTCCAAAGCTGCTCAGCAGCCTTCTCACCTCTCTGGAAAACCCATGGCACATACGGTGCTGGATCAAAGACCCTTTTCCATCTTGGCTGCTGCCCAGAACCTTGCTATTCCTACTGGATTCAGAGAGAAAGTGCTGATAGGTAACCAGTATACTCTACTTCAGTCTGGAAGAGCCTGGTATTGTCTTATGTTCAACCACCTACAAAAGGCTACATACAAAAAATCCACCAACTGCATGGGGATAGAAGATCAAGACAACCAGCGAGAACCTTACAGTTTTAATATACAAATGCCATGGCTGGACACAAGGTAAAAACAAAGTTATGCTTCCTGTTTTCCATCTTGGAAACCTTAGAAAATACTCTCAAGGCCTTGACCAGATTTGTCCAGCTAGGAGAGAAAGATTTCCCTGCTGTTTTTTGCCAAGCTTCTGCCTAAAATTACAGTTTCTTTTTTCTGCTGTCTTATCAATCCTTTGTCTTCTTGCCAAAAAATATCAGAAGGGTCCTATAGAAAGGAGGAATCTTATGTGTCTCTGCTTACTGCACAGCTAGAAACATCTAAATTGGGAGCCAAGGAATTTGTCTATTAAATTCTGAGAGTTGAACACAAAGATAGTTCTTAAAAATTGTGCCTTTTCTTGCTAGGAATTCATTGGTTCTATTAGCCTCTCAAATCAGACCTGTTCTGTATTTAGGAAAATCTGAAACAATTGTAATGCTGCTCAAAAAGAGAAAGGCAAAAGTGGAAAATAAAGGGTTTGTCACCAGTGCAGCTCACTTAAAATCCTTCAGCTGTCTTCCATGCTTAGAGATCCCTGCTGAGTTGCCTGATCAGAGAAGCTCCTCATATTCCTTGTGAATGTGACTGATTCCTACTTTCTTATTCAAGATTAAGCCCTTTCTTGCCTTTCCACCACCATCTTTGAGAGCCACCACTGATGGGTCTGTGAGGATGCCTCCAAAGTCTCTGCAGTCCCACACAGCAATAGAGCATATATGAATGCCCTGTGAGAAGGAATGCAAGCTCTGCTTCATCACTTTTCACCATCCCATTGGGGAGAATAAAACTCTTAAATTTTTTCTTGTTCCATAGAGTTGTCTTTACTCTTCTAATTACAACTGCATTGTTGAGCAATCAAGTACGTGATTTCTAACAACCCCAGACAAGAGCCATTGCCCCAGCCTCTTAAATCTGGCTTGGAGCAAGCTCTTTATGTTGCTCAAGTCCTCATCTGATCATGATATACACAGGCAGTTCCATGAAATACCTGCTTCTTCTCTCAAATGCAAAATTCATTGCTTTTCTTCGAAGCTGGCATCCCAGCTCATTTTGCTGCTCTTTGTCATGGCATGCTATATTTAAGACATTTCATTTTTCAAAATTCTTATTGTGTTGCTGTTTTACTGCCATCTCACTGTAGCTAAAAAATTACTTCCAATAACTGCAAGTCATGTTCTCCTTGATTTTCTTTCTTTGTTTCTTTCCTTGGGGTGTGTTGTCATATATGAAAATGGGCATGTCAAGCTGAAAAATTGCCTGTAACCCACCCATTCATCTTTAGTGCTTCAGATTTCTGCACACTTTCCCTGTGGAAGTTTCTTCCCATATTACTCTTTGTTTTCTTGATCAACAACTTGTAAATCTTCTCCACTTTAGCACTGTTCAGAACTCTTCATTGCCTCCTTGCTCTCTGTCCCCTACTCTCTCCTTCAGCAGCATTCACAGTTTCTTTTATCTGCAAAAAGTCCTCTCCTCCAAGTTTGACACATCTCATTCAAAATGGGACCGTGATCAAGAGTTGCAGTTTGCTCATTAATTGGTCACCTGGAACTATGGCAATGATTCTTAAGCAGTCAATGATGAAAATTATTATCTGTTTTTGTTTGCATGTATTCCTCTCATCTCCATTCCAATATTTATTATCAAAGGCATTAGGTACATTTACCTATTCCAAAACCAAGAAATACAACTCATATTCTAAAAAACTCTTGTAACCTCTTGAAAGAAGCACCCAAACTGCAGTAAGATCCTCTATTGTGCTGATGGCTCCCCTTACAGGGGAAGAAAACCACAAAGAGAGACAGAAGGAAGCCACAAAGGTAGCTATTATGCCATAAGTTTCTGGCATATAATACTGGTGGAGATCACAGCTCAATTTCTGAAGAGGGAAATGGAGTTTTCCAGGAAGATCAGATCATCCAAATCATTTCCCATTTACCAGATGCTCTCCCTGGTCTCCACTTATTGGCAACAAAACAAGTACCCTTTGCTCTAGCTCATCCTTTCCCTTCTACTCAGTCCTCCTGGTTCCCTTGCTCCTTGGTCCCCTGAGTTCCTCCTCTCCATAGGGAACAAACCCTTGCCTGTTGCAGCAACAGTGCTCTTAACTCTGGTTGGTAAATCTTTGAGTTTGGCTGTCTTTGGGTAGCAATTTTAGCCTCCAGCTGCAAGGAAGGAGCACCAGGTTACCAAGATGCTTAGGAGAACAGAACCTCTCTGCTCTCCCCCATGGGAGGCTGCATCCATCTCAGCAGGAATGTGCGGGAAAAGTGGGATCTTTTCTCTCCCTCTAGTTTAAATATTCTCAAAATCAGACACTGCCTTCCTCAGAGAATAGGGGTGTACAGCCCAATCTGGTGGTTGTCAGCAATGAAAGTCAAATAATTTTTTTGGATTTTCAGGCATCAGCCAAGCTCAAATCCTCTAAGTGTGGAGCTGGCATGTACATGAGTGGCTGATGAGCTTTTCTGTATCAGCCCAGAAAAGCTTGACCAGGACACAGAGATGTGGCTGTGGGTGAGTCTGGTGCAGTGATATGATGAGACCAGACCACAGGTCCCGAACTGGCAAAGGAAATGCAATGGGAGTGAAAGTTTGTAATGTAAGGGGAAGTGTCTTATCCCTTCCACCAAGGGATGAGCTCACATGGAAGGAGGAGCATTGCTGCTGCCCTCAGCATAGACATGCTGAGTTACAGTGGTCTGATTTAGACATCTGTGGAACAGAAGGTTCAAGAGAAAAAGCTGTGAGTGGATCACTCATGTAAAATGAATTTGTTACTATTTGTTATTTGAATATAGACTTACTAAAATTGTAGCTGAAATTCAAAACACAAGGTGTCTGAGTCGGCATCCCAGTTAAGTATATAATCTATGCCTTTAAAAGATGCAAACTAGTAAATATCTGAAGGCAGATATTTACTAATTTTCTGTCAAGTAAATGCCTTGACAGAATTTACTCTGCACATATAGAAATTTAAAGAAAGAAACTATCCATTGTGAATATTACAATACAGCATTTACCAACATGGTGGGCATATCCTCTTAGCACTTAAGAGTGACAAAAATTATGAAAAAACCCATACACTTAACTTCCATTCTGAGTGTTTAATTATATTAAATTTGAATTTATTTTGTCCTGCTTTGAATTCCTTGACCCCGATAAAAGTTCCAGTAACTGGTTTCACAAAGGCCTGAGTAAGGCATGGAGAACAGGCACTATTGTTTTTATATGATAGTTTCACAAACAGATGGACATGTCTTTGAATGGGAAACTAACGGGAATAATAGGCATTGCCTTCTGAGAATATTTAACATGGAGATTTTGAGCTGATCTCCAAGAACACAGCTATGTGTCAGGTACTATTTTCTCTGTTTCTACACATAATTCTGCATATGTGTGCTGGGCTAGGGTGGAGTAATTTACTCTCACACTCCCTTGTCTAAAATGGTACTTAGTAGTTTAGATCAGGACCAGTTCTGTAATGTCATCATTCTTTTTTATCTCAGGATTCAGTTTTAATAAAGGATTTGCAGAGGTGGAGGTACCTGGGGTGTGTAAGGCAATGTGGGAGAGGAAACTGGAAGGGAGCATGTAGAGCATTTTTGGCTCCTCCCAGGAGCAGAGATGACGGCTGGGATTTGTGTGCCTAAGCAGTGTCTAATGTGTGAATGCTCGCCAGCAAAGTGCCATGCCACAGGCTACGGCATAAGACACTGAGAAATGAAAGGAATAAAACCATGTAAAATCTGCAAGCTACTTAAAATTTACAGAAAGAAAACTTTGCCTGTCTTACACAAAATACTTACAAAAACAAGGCTTAAACAAAAGGATTTTTGGAAGTATTCTCAATAGATTCAAATGGCATGTTTCCAAAGTGTCTTTTGAAAATAAGGAGGGGCAGATTTATTGAAAGGTGCCTGTAGGGGGAGATGGTTGCCCGGGAGATTGGCAGTAAACATTTCATCTCCAGGTCACCAGCTCAAGCCAGCTCAGCTCACTAGTGGTCAAAAGCCTACTGTATTATTGTCATTAGGAAAGGACATGAATCATTCCCGAGTCTGTGGAGACATGAAAATGTCTGGTTCAATAACATATATAAATTATTTTCTTAGAATGCTTCTGGGGATGAACAAGCAGGGCCAGGACTTGGACTTGATGATCCTTGTGGGCTCCTTCCCACAGGATCCAGTATATTCATTGATTCTGTGACTTTCTGAATGCTTATAAAAATGCTAGTCTAGAAAATACTAGTAATTTTTATTTAAAACAAATCAACCCATTAACTACATAAAATATACATCTTCCCTTCCCACATTCTTTCATTTGCTCATTCTTTCCCTTATTCTCTTTCCTCCTCTCTTTTTTTCCTTTTCAAGAATAATTTAAATTTACTTATAAAGGCACTAAAAGAAGACATAAAATTTTAAAGGAAGCTTTTATCATCTGTTTTCTTTCAAAGTATAGTGGACCATTGGAATTGTAGGAAAAAAATTACATTTGGGACCATTTGTCTACTAGAAAAACAATAATAAACACGGCACTAAACAAAATGTTTTGCAGCAGCCACTGTCTGAAGTGTATTGCAGCAAGGCATGATATACTAAAAGGAAACTTGATCACATTTGATTCAGGGTGATGTCTTTCATTAATCCACTGGAGAAGAGAACAAAGCTTGAATGATTTTTATTTAATAACAAACAGACAATAATATCAACAGTGCTTCCCATTTAACTTTTGGCAACCATTAATATGTGCTGTGCACATACCCAAGAAAAAGAGACGTTTTCCCCATTTGGTTGGTTTCATCTTTTGAAGCATGTCTCCACCAAAAAGCAGATTTCAATTTCCTTTGGGGACCACAAAATACCCAGCTCTTTTCCTCTCCCTCACTGTGGTTAGAAGTTTATTTTTCAGTTGTGGTAAGTGCTTTGCACCATATTTATCTGCATGTTGTTTGTTTTAGGAGTGGAGCACAGAACATACAGACTTCTACCAGGGGAAGACTAACAAGCAAAAGACTGTACAGAAATAGTTTAATGAAATTGTTATGGGTAACCATACTGGTTGAATCAGAAAGTCTGCAAGAGTCTCTAGACCGTAGCTGAGGAGCTGCTTTGGCAAGACATATGTGTCTGAGGCTTGCACACAGGCCCAGCCAGCAGTGAAGCTGGGCTGTCCTTGTTTTTTTTACCTAACCCCAGGCAAGTCACTTCCCTTTACAGAAGCTTTTTCCTCATAAGGGAGGTTTGCTGTATAATTTCTGACCTTACTTCTCCCAGTGGCCTTACACATACACACTGTTCTTGCAGTTTTATACCGGTGCAACGGCAAATAATTGACATTGACAGTTGGTTAAAGTGTTAAATCTCATGGAAAGCAGGCAAGCTGTCCTAGGAGAACTCTCAGCTTCTGTAATTTGTGTGGTGATTCTACCAGCAATTTCAATAATTCCAATACATTTCTAATTGATTTGCAGTTATGTAAGCCTTAATAGAATTTGGCCTTCTTTTGGAGGACATCAGAGAGAGAGTTGTGGAAGTGATCACTGTGTAGTGAGATGAAGAGGTCTGTCTTCTTCTTTTACTCTATAGAGTCTGAGGCAAAAAGAGAAAATAATAGTTAAATCAACATTAAAATATTTGTTAAGTATGTTTGCTTGCATATGCCCATTTTTCACATTATTATATTTTTCTTTCTGAAGATTTATCTGCAGGAATGGAGAGTAAATATTGTAAGGTTTCTCTAAGTACAGGCTCAGCAGTTTGAGAAGAGGATTTTAATCAACTGCGTATATTTATTTATTATGAATATCTCTTCAGTGCAAACACTCCATAAAGAATTGAATGGGATGACCCAGAAGATGTTTTTATATGGAAGCGGGAAAGAAGCAGAAAATAATACATCCATGTAAAACTCACAAGGAAAGATGTGCATGTTTCTTGTTTGTATGTAGAAAACACACTTTTTTTATTTTTTTTATTTGCTTTATACATTTTTGCCTTGAATTTGCTCCCTCAGTTTCTGGCCTTTATTTTCCAGGTAAACACTGGCAAACTTTGCAGCTGTAGTAATTGTCATCCCAGTTTCCCGAGACTATCACTCTCCCATCTCCTGTAACATCACACTGAATCAGAATAAAATCCGTGTGTCTCACTCTTGTCACAGCATCCCTCTTATACATCACTACTCTTTTTCTGAAGTGCTGTATTCCAAGTGCATTTTTTATGAAAATGCATTTTTGCATCTTTTTCCAAAAATCTTGCCCTGTCTTGTTGTTGAAGTCATCTTTCATCCTTTCATTTTTACCTTTTCTGCCCTTCCTGGGTTATTTCACCTGTGTTGCAAACAGTACAAAGGATTCTTTGCCTTCTTTAGTTGCCCATAAAGGTATTGTCCTCGTGCAGACCTGCTTTAGGCAGCATCACCAGCAGGTCAAAGGAGGTGATCCTTCATCTCTGCTCAGCACTGATGAGTGCTGGCTCCAGTTCCAGACTCCCCTCTACATGAGAGACAGGAGCGTCCTGCAGCCAGCCCAGCAATGGGCACCAAACTGGCTGTGGGCTGTAGCATAGGACTTTGTAGGAGAGGCTGAGGGAGGTTGGACAGCCCAGTGTTTCACCACCCTCAGGAAAGGAAAGAATTTCCTTCAGGAAAGAAATTCAGGAAAGAATTTCTTCCTAATATCTAATCAAATCCTATCCTCTTTCAGCTTAAAGACATTGCCCCTCCTCCTACCCCTACGCTGCCTGACAAAGAGTCTCTTCCCATCTTTCCTCCAGCTCCCCTTTAAGTTCTTTAGAAGGCTGCTGTAATGGCTTTCCAACAAAAGGTGAATTTCATTCCATTGAAAATGGGGTCCTTTTGTCCATAGCTGAGAAATCTTTGGCTTTCATTAGTTTTTGGCACATGGAACATTTTGGAAGAAAATACTCTATTTAATTAAATAGTGGGTAGAGAGCCTGAACAACAAATAAAATACATGAATGAAAATGGATGGGAAAATAAATGGACATTAACTGACAGGGCTTACTCTGTGGCATTTTTCAAATCTCCAATCCAGTTCATTTTCCCTGCATTGTTTTTTGGTTTGAGTTTTGGGGTTTGTTCCATTTTTTTCCCCCACGTACTTGCATGTGTGTATTGGTACTTTGTATAAGCCTGCAGAGAAATGCCATTTTTAAAATGGAAATAATGGAATTTTAACAGCTCTACTAACTCTGACAAAAGCCATATTTCACAAAGCACTTTCATCTAGATCCCTGTTTAAGCAGCATTGAGAAGTACTAAGGGTTTATGGAGGCAAAGATGAAATTAACTGATTTTTTGGAGGGCAGGGTGTAACTAAAAATGAATAACGTAAAACAGTCTTTACAGGCTTTGCAAAATCACTTTGCAGGAAAATTCCCACTGATATCAGTGAAAGCCTTGACTGAGTGTAGACTGAATTAATATTAAGAAATGCCTACAGTAATGGCAGAAGCTTTTTACTGCAAGCCTATAACACACTCTAGAACATACTGGTTTAGAGCCATTTCCAAGTTTTTAAAACCTGCATTTAAAATAGTGATTATTTTGCAACACCTAGTTTCACGTCAGAGGGAGTTTAGGAAAGTTTCGTGCTAAATTGTGACACGCCATCATTAACGCTAAAACTGAACCCCCTTTTTTTCTTTCACTTTGTTATGCAAACTTGTACCACTGCACTTCTTAGTCATAATATGAAAAAAAGTTCCCTGTCAACGTGAAGCTTAACTGAACCATTCAGAACAGCGATTCTCGCACGATTCCAGCTTGCTGGGCGTCCCCCCAGCCCGCCCGGCTGCTGCTGCCGGGCAGCCACCGCGCCGAGCTCCCCCGGGCTGCGGCTCACCGCCCGCAGCGCGCTCAGCTCCAGGCGCACGGCTTGAGCGGGGGGCTCGGCAGGAGCACGGCGCTTCCCTCCACGAGTGTTTAGCAGGAGGAGGCAGCAGAAGCACTGCTGACCTGCCCCGAGATGAGAGCACTTCCCCCAGGGCAGAGGGATCTACGGAGAGCAGCGGCCGGTGCCAGGCACAAGGAGGCTGTCCCGTGCTATACTGTAACTCTGCATGAAATGGAGAAGTTGGCTTGGGCTTCAAATAACACGGCTTTGGGTTTTCGTCTAGGGTGTGTTTACACACACCCCCCCCAACTCGTTACAACACCAGCTGGGACATAACCTGGGGCTTTCCCGCTCAGGAAAATGGTACATGGCTTCCAGCAGGGAACCCGTCAGCTGCTATCAACTCTGCATTAAGCAAAGATGCCGAATAATATAAGTACTGTCAATGTTGACAGGCCAACAAAAGCAAGTGGTCTACAACCTAGCTAGCCCAAAGAGACCTGTAACTTCAGCTGGAAATGTCTGCAAGCAGGAAGAGCTTCAATAGCAATGATGGGGATATTTTGGTAGTCAGCTATTTTTGCAGCATGGTGGTTACTTCATACACATCTAAAATGTTTATACCATTTACATAACATTTTAACAGACACATGATCTTAGAAGTATTTTTGTATAGAGAAGTTGACTAGTGAGTTCTGGATCTTAGCTGCGGGGTGCTATACCCCATTGCTTGATGTTTGGCCAGTATTCTGCTGCATGCCACACTGCTTGAATGAAGAAAACTTGAGTAATGAGTCTGATATCAAGTCAAATTTGTAGCAAGGGGGAGGTCTCATGTCTCCAGTAAATGGGAATGTTAGCCCTGGGAGAAAAAGTCATTTCCATCTCCTAGGAATCCTAACTCCATGCCAATGCCTTCTCTGCAAGACCAGCATTGTCTCAAACCCTGATTCTAATCAGAGACCAACGCAGAGTCTCCTTGTTCATGCCCAGCTCCCTTTCTCCAGCAGCTCTCTTAAAGCAGCTAACAGTGTCAATAGCATGTGCTGTTAGCATGGAGCCTTTGCCTGCACAAAGGCCATGTGTAGGGTGTGCTTTGGCAACAGACCTTTTGCCTAAAGGACCCCAGATCTCTCTTGTGGACATCTAGGGCTTTCTACCATGACAACAGCAGTCCCTTATTGTCAGTCAAAGCTATTTAGCTCTTTTTGACATTAGTTTTGACATTGCTTCAGGACTCACCCTGCAGTGTGAAGATAGGATTCCATGTGCTTCCCAACAGAACCAAGGAAAATTGAAATGGAGACCACTGATCAAGTAGAGTGTGTTATAAAGTTGTGAGTTTCAGTGCACTCCACATTACTTCTCTGACTTAATGGTCCTGGGACAAACCTTTTCTGAGACCCTTTCAGCAAAGAAAGCAGACAATTCACTGAAGCTAAAAGAAAGTGTTACAGATTGAAACCTGCTGAGGGTATGGGGATATTCCCCTCATCTGACTGAGAGGAAGCAGCTATTAAGCAGAACTAGGAAAGAGTTAGAAGAGCCAAGTAAAGATGTGATTGCTTCGTATGATTGTCTTTTCTACTTCTGGAGTGCTGGGGTAAACGTGATGTCAAGAGGGCAATATTCTTTATCCCCCCTATAAAGAGAACCACTACCTAAAATATAAAGCAGCAGCATCACGTTCAGTATTTTCTGCTAAAATTGAGAGAATTAGGTTTATCCAACTTGTGTTACTTACTCTGGAATTTGGCCAAGTTAACAAGGTTAATCTCATTCTTGCCAAATCTATGTCACAGGGTATTCATGTGGTCAGCACCTTGGCAGCTACAATGTACACAGCCCCTGTTTAGATAATTCTTTTCATACACACACTGTAAAAGGACCTGGCTTTTACATACAAAGTAATTGTGAACCGGAATGTACTTATTGCATGAGTGCAGCAAAATATTTCTGGAAAATTATTTTCTTCCTCCCTGCTAATCGGTTAAAATCGCATGGGATAGCCAGGGTGTAGTGCAGATGGAAATAATCAGAAAAATATTCAGTTTCCATAGGAGATTTTTTTTTTCCCCTCAAAGCTTAGAGTTTGACTACTCTTATTTTCATGTTCTACAATCTGTTACAGCAAAAGATTATCCTCTTCTCCTAAGATCATCTTGATTACAAGTTTTGGACTTACTGAATTCAATAGAACTGTTGACTTTAGAGAGAAAACCCATGTCTTGCCCAAAGTGAACTCTCCACAGATTTCTTCTTACAATCAGTGGAATGAAAGTTGCTCCTCCAGCCAATGATTCATAGCTCCCACTTCAGGCTCCTACTTTGAATCTGGCAATGACACCAAAATTAGGTGTGTAAGGTGAGGCCAAATGAATTCTTTCCTTTGGTTCTTTCTGATGACTAACGGGCCAGCTTGTGGGAGATTTGCTGAGGCATCTGCTTGTTTTCAGAGATAACAGTTAATATCCAGATAAATGGTTTCGACATGTACAAATTAAGCAGGAAAGTACCATTACTCATTGCCACTTTATGCCTGATTGACCCCTGCCTTTTGGCAAGAAAAAATATCAAAAATACCACAAATCTCCCTGACTATTCCTTGTACCAAAAGGATGTCCTCATGCTAACCCACACACAGTGTTCCAGAAAGAAGGCATTTTGGGGCAAGCTGAGGAAGAGAGACAAAATGCCTACAGGAATTTCATATGCTGGTGATTTTGTAGAGGGTCATTCCAAAAGGGAAGCCAGTTGGGGTTACTGGTACTGTACCAAGTTGATGCCTATCAGCCCTTAAAAAAATTAATGTCATTATCATTGGCACAAGGATATATTTCCCTCTTATCTTTAACATAAGCCAGTATAGAGGAAAATGTACAGAAGTGAAGGCATGACAGATGAGAATCACCTCTATTAACTTGCAAAAGTCATGTACATGTGTCAAAACAGCATATTAAAATGGATTGCCCATTCATACAAATAAGAACAACATGTGCATTTGTTTCAGCTAGGATAAAAATCACAAAGGCAATCAATTCTTGTATAGCACATGTGAAAAAATTCTTGGCACAAAGGACAGAGTACCCCAAGTGCTCAGACACATGTTTCAAGTACGCAGATTTTTTTTTTTTTTAGCTTTCAGGTTACTAGTTTGCTTCAGAAGGCCATGAGAAACCACAGCTTGAAGGGAGACATAATGACTTTACACTCCCAATGTATTCTCTAAAGTCACTACTTTTTGTCCTGAACTTTTTTCCATGTGGATTTGAATCCTACTCACAGAGCCATGCCAAAATGACATTAAACTACAGTACAGTAAACACAGTTGTTTGGATAATAAATTTGTATTGGGGCATGTTTTTCCTCCCTGACTCTTTTTAGCTAAACTTTCACCATATACAGAGCTGCCACTTAGCATGCACAGAGCACATTTTCTACCAGTTGGACTCCCACTGTCAACCATGCATGACAACCATATTGACAGATGGACTATATTTATTTGCCAGGTTTTGGACCAAAAAAGGACGTTCCAGCTTAGATGAGCATAAGTGTTTTGTTATTAGCACATAATATTCCCAATATTTTCCCCCCTTATTGGTATTTTGTTTCAGAGGTGACAAGAAGCATTGTTTACTCATTGGTTTTCATATGCAGCAGAAATTTTTGGTTGTCCAAGAGTATGCAGCCATGTCACGTGAAAAAAAATTCCAAAACACCAGGGTAGAAGAGCATTATATCCCTTGGTAAAGATATAAGCTCCAAAATCACTTCCACAAACTCAGCCCCCTCCCCTTGCCTTAGAGCCTTCTGAAAAGATAAAGATGAAAAGATAAAAGGTAAAAAATGCGTAGACAAAATCAGAGCGGTCAGATCTCCCTCAGTTTCTCTGGCAGCTCAGCACATCCACACATTGCCCACTCTTAAATTAGACCCCAGTGATCTGCTTATTTCAATGTCAATAACAACCTTACAGAACTACACTGTTGTTCTGGAAAACGATTCAAAAAGCCTGAAATATTATTTTGGTCACACTTTAGGTTGGTGTCCTTGCAACTGCAAAGATGCTGCCACAGTTGTCCCATGTTTTCAAGCACAGAAGTGTCCCAGTTTCTCTTCTGAAGTAGGAGCACTCACGCTTTGTGCAAATTCCACTGACACACAGCCCTGACAGCTCAAGCTGGCTGCTGGTGGAGTCAGGCTGCATGGCAAGGCGAGAGGGAAGCCTCAGGGGTCACTGGTGGTTTTTGTTGAAAGTTGGCTCTATTTAGCCCAGGGTAAACGAGATGTAACCACAGTGGCAGCTATCAGGTTATAGCCATATGCAGAGATTGCTGCCCACTGCTGTTGAGCCAAATCAGCTTTGCCACTGGTATCAAAAGCAAAGGACTTGATTCTCAGGCACCTGCTGATAATTCACTTGAAATATTTGACTTGTTTTCAAATAATGTCTCTTTTCAAATATACTTAAGTCGATCACTTTCATGTTTCCCCTTAAATGCCAGAAATTAAGTGAAATAAAAACAACCACAGTCATCCCTGAGCTTCTTTGCTTTCACATCATTCAAGGGTGGAAAGAGTTTTCTATTTTAATTAATTGGAGAATAAAAATCAGTATCCAGCTGAGATGTAGGGTCTCTTTTTTCCTGTGGAATCAAGTCTCCCACAAAAAGTAGATGTTTGTGCTGGAAATGCCGACTCAGACGAAATCAGAAGACTGTGATCAGGGATGTCAAGACCACCAGAGATTAATGTTGCATTAAATCCTTGTGGTTGAAAAGAAGCCACAACAGTCAAGCCCCTTCTCCCTGGACACGTGCTACACTTCACTGCTCCCCAGTTTCTCCCTTCTTTCTCATATTTCACTATGTGAGTGTATATGTGTGTGTGCACACACATATTGTTGGGGGGGGGGGGGGAGAATAAACTGTGCTCTCATTGTGCTCTGTTTCTTCTGGTAGTCCTGCCCTCTTCCCTGCTGCCTGCACTGCTGTGTGTGCCAGCAGCATCGATGTACACTCAGTGAATTATGTGGAGTCGCCTCCGAAGCCAAAGGAGGAGGTGACAATTGGTGGACATCTTTCTCTGCCTGACAGCATATGTAGAAACAGACCAGTTGAACAGATTTCTGTCTGTGATAAGGAGACCAGCAGATTATTTTTGCCATTTACTGGCTCGAAAGCTCAGCATTTCTATGCCTCCCTCACTAGAAAGCTATTGGGCACAAAATCCTCAGAACATAAGAACTGATCTTGGAAAGTGATGTTTGTGCCTCCTCTTATTTTTCCATCTTTGTCTTCAGCAGGCAAAGAGTATGGGCAATGTTGAAAGGACAGGCACAGTAATGCTGATAATTTATAAGCTGGCAATGGAATGTAATTTATAAATCAAGCAACTGCCATTGAAGTTTCTGAAAATCCCTGTAACAAGTACAATTCTAGCTGAAGTTTTGTCTTCCTCCTGTCTCCTCAGAGAAAACTCAGCTGGTAATAAACAGAAGTGGGCTGTAGTTCAAAGAGGTGTTCCCTTCATTTCAGGTAGAACCACAGGGGCAAGAAAGGGGGAAAAAGGAAATACTGCTGCTTCAGTAGTCGTAGTTACAATTCTCTAGTGTCAGCATCAGATAATGTCACATCTTTCAGGATCTGGATTTTTTTTAAACTCTTACAAGTGTTTAAAAGTTACAGGTATTTTGCCTAAAGCAGGATGTGCAGCGGGTAGGAGGAAGGGGCTGTCCTTCTGCCAGCGCCTGGTGTGGGAGCAGACTGCTTGTTCAGGTACTTGCCAGTGAGTTTCCTGTCAAAGGCACTCATTTTACTCTAAAGGCCTCTCGGTTTTCAGGGGAATAATGTTCTTGGGGTGGACTTCTACATGTGATAGCCTGCACTGTGCCTCTGAGGCCCTACCTTCTCTAATAAAAAAAAAGAATTAGTCCTCTGGGCTCCCTGCCTTAGCTGAAGCATCCCTAGGGGAGTAACCTTCATGCTGGCCATAGGGTGTCCACAGAATCACAACTAGCACCATCAGTAATGGTGTTTAAGCTGTGCATTGCCAAAAGGCCCTCATCACTAACACTAATGCCACCCCCCAAAGCAGCAGAGATGCTACAAACCCCTCCTGGGCTGCTCTTGCAGAATTTTGAGCACCCCTAGGTGGTGTGAAAAGACCAGCAGACAGGTTTTCTCTCCAACTTCCTTTGCAGGGGAATTGTGTTAGAAATCAATTGTTCTCCCTGAACCTTGGGAAATAGTCTTTTTCCATTACAATCATTGTAAAGGCACTGACCTCAAGGCAGTGGTGCTTGTACACTGAATGCATAAGCAGCTCCCCAGTATCTCCTTGTTTTTGAAAAAGAAGCTGCATTTTGAACCAGCATGTCTGGGTACAGGCCTTTTGGGCAATCAAAGGATATGTGACATACAAATGATATTTCCTTTGATAGAATAAGGCCTGGTGATGTTAGGAGAGCCAGGAGAAGTTATTTTTAATTTATGCATTTGGCCAAACACCAAATCTTATGAGCCTGACAGCTCCATATGAATGTTTGACTTGCCATGAGATTACTCAAGTGCTTCAGCTGGGACACGCTTCACCATTTTCCTGAGTTTGGTGTCATACAGGCAGTTACTACATCCCCTCCTGCCGTGGAAAATATCAACTCAGATCAGACTGGAGTCTCTCAAGTGTGGGATGGCACAGATCTGAATTCCTCTTTGCCTGAACTGTGAGCAAGCTGTAATCACAGGGTTTCTTCATGTGTTGTTAGTGTGCATTTTGTAGGGCAAAGAGCACGGCTTTGGTTATCTCTTACCATGTGAGGCATCACATCTCCCCACTGTTATGATGCTATAATTGCTCATCACATCTGTCCCAGAAATGTTTGTATGTAGAAATTTAATCTTGATGTATTTTTTTCATTAGCAGGCAGTTTCATGTCTGCAATATGCAGATTTTTATAGAATGGGAAATCTTAAAAAATTCCCAAAACAGAAAGTGAAAACCAGAGAGATAAAGAATATAAGAAAGCCTGGTACTGTAAAATAAAGTGGTTTTTGAGGTAATCATGCTCCCTGTAGTAAAATAAAAGCTACAGTTCTTTACCTCTGACAAGCTGAAAGACACATTTTTTTGGTATGATCCAATTTTCTCTTTTATCATTTTTCTTTCAAAAGAAGCCACACTAAAAAAAAAAAGTTGCACAGAAAAAAAAATGACATGGCTATAAATAAAGATGAGGTACAACAGATCGGGGACACATTAACTTCCAAATGTAGAAAAGAAACAACCACAAAAAACTCAAAATATTTTATGCTAATATACCAATGAAAGGAAGTCCTAGACTATGATCTTTTTCAAGATGCTTCCTAAACCCTGCCTGGAGCTTGAATTAAGTCACATTGTGTACTTGCTTGGAATTTTTAAATTCAGGTAACTAAAAGGGCTTCAAAACACCATTTTAAGCATGTCTGTTTAGTGTTAATTTAGAAATAGAAGGCATTAGTTTTCCAAGACAAGAAAAATTTTCTAAAGCAAGCAAAGTTTTACTGCTCCAAAAATTACTTATTAACCATCCTACAGGAATCAAAAATGGTAAGTAGGTGTAGTAAGAAATCCTGCTGGTTTTGTCTATTCACTTGAGGTTATTTGGGTATATAACTGCAAAGCCATCTTATTAATCTAGCCTGGGTATGATGTACATGCCAGACAATGCTCAGAGCAGGAGGCACACGCAGCTACGCTGGTGGATCTCTGCCACCATCGGGGAGAGGCGATTTCTGTTCCTCGCTGCTATTGCCACCTTCATGGAACATCCCCTGCAGCATTCCCACACACACTTCACACCTTCCAGACACACAGCCATAGCCACACACAGATACAGATGTACTGTATTCCACTATTCATTGCCAATACCCAACCCATTCTGACTGGAAAAGTCATTACTACATGTGGAAGGCTCAACTAGACTGAGCAAAATGTGATTTATTAGCCCCATATTTAAATTTAATCATCATAATCTAGGAAAGAAATGTCATTCTTTTCAACAGGGTTACTCTGGATTTCTCTGACAACAATTTTAGCTTTTCAACATACCTGCCTGCAGAGAAACTTCTATGGTCACTTCTGAAAGTGACCAGAGACTGGCATCTTGAACTCTGGCATAATTTCTTTTGTCATAGATTATCCAGCAATTGTAATTATTTATTGCTGGTCATATTATCCCTGCACTCTCTGTGGATCCTACAAACAACATATGGTTTTTTTAGGCACCAGTGGTTCAGCTGACATTAACTGAAGTCAGATGAAATTAAGTTTATTGTTAAAAAGTATCCAGAATACTCTCCAGGCTTTTTCTGAAATTTAGTGCAACATCTAGAAAGTCAGGTCAGCACTTGATATTTCAGAAAACCTCAGAAATAAATTCTGCAGAGCTTTCTGCAAGTCTTCTTAGTTTTGAAGACAACGGAAACTTGAATGCTTGATATTTTTGAGCAAATGGAGACAGGTCAGCTCAGTGAAACCTTTCCAAGTAAGTTAAATGCCTTCAAAACATTCAGGCAAAGTCAGGGTAGGAGACAGACTGCAGTCCCATCATCTCTAGGGCTGGGGCCCACATCACATGGTGCAGGAGCACGTGCCCCCACCAGTAAAAGAAGGGAAGGATCCAAGCTCTCATAGCCTGCCTCCAGTAAATCTCCTCTTGTCTCAGACACATCTGTTACATTGTGATCACAACTTCTACCTTCCTCTGCCACGTTTCTGTATTTTCCAGCATCCTAGCTAAAAGTAACCAGTTCCATGAAAATGTTTCCTAGCCCTTACATGGTGGAAAGGCAGGAAAAGCATTAGTGCCAGCCACTGCAAGAGTGGTTTTTTGTCCATGTTACTCCTAGGGCTGCTATCATCCAACCTCTCCACAAGCCTCTTTCTGCTTTAGCCCATGCCCCTAAGTGCATCCACAAGGCTCTGGAGGGTCTCCAGGATGGCTTTCAGCAGCGCCCACACAGCTCAGCTGGGTTCAGCATTGCTCATTTCCAACACACTTTGACCTGATTGTCCTCCTGCCCTTTCTGGCCTGTGACCCCAGCTTCATGTGTTGTCCCATGATGATTGCTTACGATGGATGGAGGCAGGTGAAGGAAGTCCACAGACCAAAGGAAAAAAAAAAAAAACCAGATGAAAAAGCCCTCTCTTTTATCTATTTCAGTAAAATTTTTAACTGCCAAATGCATCTTCTCTTTCCTGGAGTGATAATCCTGTCCTCCTTCCTGTATGACCTGGCTGTAACCCTGGGAGGAGGAAGTAATTTATTTCTAGCCCTGTTGTTTTAAATGTGTCTCAGCTGTCATCTGAGGCCACCTGAGATCATGTTTTTCACCTGCCTGCCTGCTCATTGGTCTCCAGTCACGCGGCAAGAGGAGCCAGGGACGGGGCAGCCCGCACGAAGGAATGACATGGGAGCACAAGGAAGGCTTATTTGTTTCACACCATCTCCCCAGTGCCCGTGCTGACAGACAGACAGACAGACAGACAGCCTCCCACCTATGGGGCACTGAGCAGCCAGGGCTGGGCGAGTGCCAGTGCTCTGCAGCTCCTACCTGTTGCCTTAGAAACAAAGAGACATGGCCTGTGCTCTTTCTTCCTTTCTTTTTCTTTCTTCTCTCTCCTTCATTTTGCTACTCAGATAGCACACTGTGTGCCAAGTCTCAAGGTGGGAGCAAAGAACGAGGAGAAAAGAGAAAAAAAAGGAGATAGAAGAGTGAGCATATAAAGTCCAGGAAACATACTTTGAGACTAAATATGAAATCAAGACACATTGGGACAGCTTCTGGGCTCATCTCTGCCTGCTGCCCTTGTGTGGCATGTGGCAGGAGGTCACGCTGCCACACCAAGTGCAGTTGTAGGAACCAGCTGTGACATCTGGCTTCCATTGAGGAATCTGAACACTGGAACCAGACAATGTTTGTTTTCTCTTGCTTGAGCACGAATCAAAGTTTTAATTAAAGAAATCTCAAAGATGCTTTCAGCAAGATTGCCCAGGGTCAGTGTGCAGAGGGTGCTTTTTCAGGGATATGAGCTGGTTGTGGTCCAACCCACTCCCTGAGGTGATGGGTGTGTTGTGGGGTGAGGAAGAAGTTGCAGAGCCTAAAGCAACAGGGATCAATGACCCTCAGAAAGACCCTATCATTGTCTTTGTGTACATGGAGGCCCAGACTCCAAGGAACAACCATTGCCTCCCCTGTGCCTTCTCATTTTGCCAGCAGCTATTCCTCACTGCCCTTCTCTTTGCAAAATCATTAAATCCTTCCTGTGGTTCTTCCTTCCTTTAAAGCCACTCTTAGGACCTCCTCTCCCCATTCCCAACAAAGCCCACCAGAGCTATGCTCTCTGACACTGCTGGCTGCAGCTCTGTTGCTGCTTGGCTACCACTGTAAGCTATTAGTTCTCCAGCTTTTGTATTAGGCAATTTTTTTTTTTTCAAATAATTGTTTTTCAGACTGTTAGTAACCCTTTAGGATAATTTCTGAAGTAGAACAATCCTATTCCCCCTTCTGAGTAGTCAGTACCAGCATAATAAAATATTTCAAGCACATCAGATCTCTAGAAATCCCTTAAATTGGTTTCCAATCCCCATTAAAATTGCAGCAGCAGTTCATCTCTCCAGGGCTACACTGGAAAAACACCTGGCACACATCCTATTCCTTCAGTGCAAAGCACACCCTGTACAGCTGCAGTTTAGGCAACACATCTGGGAGTCACAGTCAATCTGTAGCAACAACTGAGAAACAGAAACCCAAAGTAGAGGAGGAGTAGGTTCGTGGGATCCATTTCTACAAAGAATGGTATTAAAGGGCATTAGTCTGCTGGATATAGCTGAGACTTCTAGAGTGGCTGCTGGCTCACAGCCACCCATGTGCCCTATAAATCTATTTTTTGTTTTTATGTGTAAATGATGTAATGCCCACAAACTTCCTCAGTCAGGGTTCATTATTTAATTTCTCAGGTGGCTGAAGTCATAGGCTTTGTGGCGTCTATGACCACCCACAATGTGCTCTCACTGCCCAGAAGTGAACTTCCTCTCAGACCTTGGATTCTAATTGGTATCTGCAGAATTAAAAGTCCACTGACCACTTCATGTCATGGGAACATTTTGGAAAGCATCTCTGGAATGATAAAACCATTTTGATCCTGAAATAATGTGTGTGCCTAAACTAAGACCTTTCTGATAGAAAGAAGACAATTAAAGCCAAGTTTTGATGTGATATCATGATAAGATAAACCCTGTTTTCATGAACAAATATCTACTGGGAAAATAAAACACACCAAGCAAGACAAAGTCCTTGCTTCACCTAATCTAATATTCCAGATTGTCAGAATTTTATCCCAGATATTCTTTACTAAATGGGAATGCATCTTTACTAACATCACTGGGCTCCTAAATAATTCCAGGGGGTGGTTATCACCAGTGGAGTAATGAGGATTTATCTGTGTCCTTTGCCTTACCTATTAGTAATAAACATATCTCATGCTTTCTTTTAATACTGCTAAACTCACATCCTTGGTGTTCTTTTACCTAAATGTTTATAAATCCAAGAAGAAATCATGCATGAAAAACAGTTTCCTGGGCACAGAGACTTCCTTGCACTGGTCCATTTGGGCATGAGAAATTAGTCTTCTCCATAATACTGCCTAGTGTCATGGTACTAAACCCTGTGGCTTCTCATAATATCTACAATCATTCACTTTTTGTGAAACTGAAATACTATGCCTTATTAGCAGTTAAAATAAATTGAATGGAATGGTGTAGAGGACAAATTATTACTGTATAAACACTGATCAGCATTCCCTAAACTGTGTAAATCCTTAAAGTCTGGAAGGGTAATCTTCACAATTGCAGGTACTTTCATGAACCTAGTATCAAGCACTTAAAAAAAAAAAAAATAGATGGGTGTGGTCCAAAGCACAGTGAAATCTATAAAAATCAACTGCATCTCAAAGACATAACTTCTTCACTGCTAGAGTTGGGATTCTTACTGAGGGAAAAGAATACAAACAGCAGATAAATTTATGTATTTATAGAAGGATATATTTGCAAATATATTACATGATTGCAGGCAAGTACATCGATTATGCCCATCTCTAAGAAGGGTGAGAAGGAAGATCTGGGGAACTACAGGTCTATCAATCAGCCTGAACTGAGTGCCAGGGATGCTCATGGAGCAGATCAGATTGAGTGCATTCCTGTGGCATGTGCAGGCCAGCCAGGGGGTCAGGCCCAGCCAGGGTAGACTTGTAAAAGTCAGGTCCTGCTTGACCAACCTGATCTCCTTCTACGACAAAGTGGCCCAGTTAGCTGATGTGGGAAAGGCTGGCTTGTATCAGAAATCCTGTGGCCAGAAGGAGCAGGGCCATGACCTTCCCCATGTTCCTCAGTTCTGGTGAGGCCACACCTTGAATCCTGTGTTCAGTTTTCAACACTTTGTTGTTAGAGAGACATTGAGGCACTGAAGTGAGCCCAGAGAAAGGCAATGAAGCTAGTGAAGGGTCTGGAGCACAAGTCCTGTGAGGAGTGGCTGAGGGAGCTGGAGTTGTTTAGCCTGGAGAAAAGGAGAGTCAGGGAGACCTTATTGCTCACTACAGCTGCCTGGAAGGAGGCTGTATCCAGGGGGGAGTCAGCCTCTTCTCCCAGGTAATGAGCAATACAACAAGTAGAAATGGCCTCAAGTTGTACCAGGGGAGGTTTGTATTGGATATTGGAAGAAATTTCTCTATTAAAGGAGTTGTCAAGCATCGGAACAGGCTGCCCAGGGAACTGGTGGAGTCACCATCCTGGGAGGATTTTAAAAGACGTGTAGCTGTGGCACTTAGGGACGTGATTTAGTGGTGGACTTGGCAGTGCTGGGTTAGGGGTTGGACTCAATGATCTTAGAGGTCTTTTACAACCTATACAGTTCTATGATTTTGTGATTCATTCTACAACAGCAGTAGAGTCATATAAGAGAATCTTCAGATAGTGGTTATTTAATTTAAGCTTATATGCATCATAAATATTAAAAGAAGAAGACACAAACCACACAAACCATTTTCTCACAGAAGAAAATCTGATTAAGTGACTCTTTAATTTACAAGGTTCTGAGTGACTAAAACATATTTTTTATTTTCTTCAAGAATTTCAGTAAAAAGCTAGCACCATAAGAAAAATGAATGTTCAGGCTGTAGACAATAAAAGTGGCTCCTGTCTTTTCTCAGGGTAAAAATGCTCAAAGAATGTTTTTGGACAGAATGTTTCCAGAAAAGAGTCTCAAACCAACCTTTTATTTTTCCTCTGTTGAATATAAAACAGAAATTTAAAGTAGCAATGAGAAAAAAAAAACTCATAAGGAAACTTTTTATCCTCAGCAGCACCTTTTCACTCAGAATTTTAGCTGTGAAAGAAGAGGAAAGATCAAAGGTTTATTTGGCATGTGAAAGCAGATGAAATTATTTGCTCCCAAATATTTCTTCATGTACTTTTATTCAGTCTTTTCTACATTGGATGGCTATTTTCCAAGGTTTCATCACTGTAAACCTGTTCCAAATATTACAAAAACCATTTCCAGAGGGCATGAACAGGGACTTTGAAGAGAGACACGTGCTCAGCAGGAGGGCAGGTACCTAGGGAGGTCATCCCTGTGCCCAGCCCCCAGATTCAATGGCAACACCTGGCCAGCTGGAAAAGTCACCTCTCCTTGGAGACCTGCAGCTGACATTCAGAAAGCTGCACTGTGATGACAGCCAGGCTCAAACCCTCCCCTGCACACACACAAGGTCTGCTGCTTCCCAAGTCTTGAGATGTTAGCCTGGGCCCCAAGGGTTGCATTGTGCAGGCCAAAAACTCAACAGCCAAGTATCACAGGCTGCTGCTGGGCACCCTGCATTCCCATGAGAAACTCGCAAAGTCGGATGAACTGCGTCACAGCAGCCTGAAAAGCAGAGGCCTGGTTTAAAAATACTGCCTGGTGCCGATTTCCCAGGCCATATATAGTTCACACATCTCAGGGTAGCAGGAAGGAGCTGCAAAGACATACAGAGACACAGAGAAGGAAGAAAGCAATGAGAGACACGACTGCCAGAGTGCAACAAAAACAGGTTAAAAATAGCTGGGCTGCAACAGCTCCCTCCTATCCCAGGAGTGTATGGGCCACTGGTCCTCCCTGGCCTCTCTGGCCTGTCTCTCAGCTGCCTATTTTCTGCCAGGAGGAAAGGGCAGGAAGGAAATTTTCAGTTCCTGTAGACAGAAGAAGAGAAAATGACAGCCCTGCTTGTTTTGACACTGGGCAGGCTCCCCTGGGCTTGCACAGACACCTGGCCGGTGCTGTAAGATCCCCTCCCAGAGGAGCAGGCTGAGGGCACGTGGAGAGCACAGGCTTGGAATGCTTCTCTCACATCCCCCAGCAGCAGCAGGCATAACCCCATGGGTGCCACGCTGCTGAGATGAGATGCCAGCAGAGAAACACAGCCTGCACTTTGATAAGGGCTCTGAACAAGTCTCATCTTCCCCCCACCCTCCTTTGCACTTCGAGTCCTGTTATGGAGTCAAAGCTAAGCTGGCCAAGCCTACTCTGGTAAAATAAATAAAAAGCAAAAACCCCACTTATTCTGTCCATTGCCTCTTCTCCCCCAAAGCCATTGCAAAGGGAAAGCAGCCATGTGCCAAATGGAGTTATCCATCTGCAAAGATCTTCCCCATCACTTCTCCTAGCCCAGTCCCTTAAAAGGAAAGCAAAAATATGAAGGTGTGTGCCATCCAGGCCAGGATGTGTTACCCTAGACTCGTGGAATCTCCTTGCTTATTGAGATTTCCAGTAGCCAGGTGAGCACTGCCTGACCTGTGGCTTGTGTGGGAAGAAAAATATGTTGGTTCTGTCTCCAGAGGCCGGGCAATTCCTCATGGGGCCAGCTTTAATTAGAGGGCTAGAGTTACTTTCTTTTATTCCTGGTCACTTGCATCTTGTAGATCTGGCTGCCTCAGCTGCAAACAACTTCTGTCAACTCCTAGATGCTGACACGAGGCACTGAGAGGGGTCCAAGCCAGAAGTCCAGATTCCAAACATCCCTGAACTTTGGTGAAGTTCAAATCAGAGCACACATCTTTAGTGAGAAGAGGAAAGCTGTAACATGATCCTAGCCCTGGGCAATAGAGGTAACACTCCAGTGTGGTCTGAAGGTGACTTCCAGAATATGCGGTGTGGAGCAGAGCAGAGGAGGAGAGGGAAAAGCAAGAAGGAATTTTTCATATGTTAAAAAGAAAAAAAAAAAAAAAAAAGAGTTCTAAGGGGGAACTAGATGTCTGTTGTCTGTGGCAGGGTGAAGAAGGTTGCTGACAGAGTAAAGGGGGTTAAGAGAGGTGGATGAACTCTGAATGGAATAAGGAGTGATACCAAAGAGCTCTGTAGGCTGTCAGAGAGGTGTCTGTGAAGGAGCAGAAAGACCAAGAATGCCAGCATTCAGGGAGAAGCCCATCATTGTACATCTGCCTATCTATGAGATCTTGAGACTACAGATGCATTCAGGCTCATACACATCTCTGCAGTGCTCTCTGCCTGCCTTTCACATGGATCAAAATCCTCCTTACACCTCACCTCCAGCTCTGTTTGCAGGGGAAAAATGTCTTTAGTGAGAAGAGCAGGGCTGGGCACTGCTTGTGCCCTTGTGGGGGACTGTGAGCAGCATCAGCCTCTCCACGTGCTGCCAGCAGCATCCACACCAGCATTTCCCGCTTGCGGGGCAGTGCGGACCTTTCCCTCTGGAGCACAAAGAGCTGCGTTCTGCTCCTCCAGCTCTCCATGGG
Source organism: Urocynchramus pylzowi (assembly GCA_013397555.1). Lineage (NCBI taxonomy): Eukaryota > Metazoa > Chordata > Aves > Passeriformes > Fringillidae > Urocynchramus > Urocynchramus pylzowi. The sequence continues at coordinate 2,066,215 of VZRH01006292.1, forward strand.
CCTGTGCCTCATTTTAGCACTTGGGATTGCAAGAATCAAAGTTGGGCACTAACCACGCCAGGGTGCAGAAGAAGAGATGCCTTTTTCATTCCACGTCGAAATATGGACTCTTTGATCCTTATTCCCAGAAAGGCTCCCTGGATGTCCACAGAAAAGCAGCAAGCAGTCTAACTGCGTTCCCCTGATTCTACATCAATGTGCTGTCTGTAGATACAGATACTGATTAGATACACCAGTCTCTGTGNGCTAACTGGGTTCCCCTAATTCTATATCAATGTTCTGTCTGTGATTAGATACACCAGTCTCTGTGCATCAGAGGAACAAATTTTTACCTGAATTTAGAGGTAGACCCAGTCTGCAGGACTGGGAAGCCACCCCCATTGGATTACACAGGGTTAAGGTTTAAGGTCGGAGCAGTGCACAGTTTAAGGCAATAGCAGCTCAGGCCTTGCTTGTAGGAAGGTGGGATGACAACCCCAAATGTGACTATGGATGGGGTGAGCATGCAAGGGTGACTCTGTGTGTGCCATGCATCTCCCATGGGCCAGAGGAACAATATCTTGTCAATATCTAACATCCCTTCAGCCAGCTGATGGTGGCTGGTTAGACGGCCTTTGTGCCATGCTGTGACACCAGCCACAAAGAGTAAAGGGTTGCTTCCTGGCTCTCACTTCCTCAGTTAATGAATGACACCACTAATTAACTGACAGTAACATGGAGCTATTCTTAGCCATAGGTAGATCTTACTGAGGTCATACTGGTTGTGGGTAATGTAATTTATTACCCTGTGAGACACTTTGGGATACAGAATGAGAAGGCCACTTGGAAAGTGCCAAAGCAATAATCCAAGTCAGAATTTGCCCAGCAAGCTAATATGTTCCATACTTGGTCTGCCTCTGAGAAATAAAGCATCAACTTTGCATCGGCTTTGGTGGAATGCTGTAAAGATTTCCAAATACATCGGTGGAAACAGAGGACTACTGTGTTCAAGAGGTGGGTCCCTCTTTGGGGCAAAAGAAGTGCAAGGCATTTTGTTTTTCTTAAAGCAACTCTGAAGACAGAAATCCCACACGGTGGAAAGGCAGTTGTCTGCCAAAGGGAAGTGCTGTGCTTTGGGCAGGCGGGCAGCACAGCACGGGGTCACGCCATCTGGCCCCTGTTAGGGCTGGAGCTGTACTCTAGCTGAACTCTACCAAATTAGCTGTACATGATGCTGCATTCCCTCCTTTCTCAGAGGATCAAAGTAGCTGGATCCAGTCCCAGCTTTCTGCAGATAAGCAGGTCACAGGACTAGTTTGCACCTCTATGCTGCTTGTAATACACCGTGTTATAGATTCCTCTGGATTTCCTAGTTTGTGCCCATGTACATACTACTGCATACTACTGGTCACATTTTTTTCCCTTTAGTACTGAGCTAATCTAGTGTCCTGGGATAATTCTGGAGCCTCTTCCCAGTACAGCTCTCTGGCAGTGCTGCATCTGATTATAAACTACTGCCACTGTTCTTGCCCAAATGTTTTTTATGTTTTCTTGTTTTACCTAAAACGTTCATTCTTTCTTTCAAAAGGCTTCTCCCAGCAGGACAGCAGTGTGAGGGCAGGCACAGCAGCTCAGCAGCCTGGCTTGGATTAAACCCTTGCTGAATGGTGGAGACAGAAAGGGAGAAAGACAAGACTATCTGGTTTGGTAAGCCATGAGGCTTCCCTGATGCCTAAGAAAAATGCATGTGAAGAAGAGGGGGGAGGGGAGAGATAGCAGTAATTGGAAATCCATTTCACTTGTATAAAAGTGCTAATTAGTTGTTTATCTGCAGCCACTCTGCTGGATTCCCAAAGGCACACACAAGTTACAGCGATTAATTACCAGCAGGGCCTAGAAGATTGTCCCCATAATTTAAATTTGTGATCAAGCAGCCATGGGTGATTCAAAAGCAAACAGCAGAACAT
>VZRH01006292.1:2068231-2080538 GCA_013397555.1 Urocynchramus pylzowi
TTTTCTTCTTTAAAAAGATAATGTGGTTTTGTTTCATAGGACTGGATGATAAATTTATTGTCATTTTAACCATTGTTGTAGTTTAAGCAACAGATATTTGTCCAATATGCAAGTGGCACCTTTGGAGCATGTAATTTTTTTTTACCTACGTAGCTTATCTGTCAGTAGAAGGAGACACAGGTTGAGACTACGCAATAATTTATGTCAAATTTGAAAAGGGTTTTGGATGAAGAAATAGAACTAAAATTAAGAAAAAAATATTTTCAGAAATATTTATTTAAATTTTGAATGATACTTTGTGACCTGGTATTCCTACTTTAATTTAATTTAAAAAATGAAAACAAATGACTGATTTGTCCAGATTACTCTGTTGATTTGAAGATAAGTATTTTTCCCCGTTCTCACACTCAGTATAACAAGCAGTTGGTAGCACATGCTTGCATTGTCCATCCTCCCCTGAACATAAAAAGGTTTTAAGGACAGAATGAGGAAGAAGTTTAAACAGAGGCATCCTGTGAGCAAAGAAAAATGCATGAAAGTGCTTTGGATAAAGAATTTATCTATTTATCAAAATACTTTGGATAAAACATTTAAAAATTTTATTTCACTTGTCAAAAATACATTGATTATGATAATAGAACAGCACTGAATTAAATCCCACAACTCCAGTGGGATTGGAAGAATCTCAAAGATTTTGGCATAGCATTTTTTACAGCATGTTTTTGAGAAGATCTGATCCTGGAGCAGTAAATATAATTCCCTAAATAACAGTGCTTTTCATAATTATTTCGGTAGGCTATTTCTGACAGGTTTGCTCATTTGCAAATGATTTCCAATGAGTGTATGTGAAAAGTGACACATTTGTATTTTCTTGTTGCGAAAAGTTCTAGTCATGAAAATATTTAGTATTAAAAATTACCCATGATTAGGGTAATATTAATTACCCTAATCATGGTAATTAGCAGAATATTTTTTGGCCAGGAAGCTGTTTAAGAGAAGCTTAGAGTGTTGTCCAGCCTGTATCTCAGCTGTGTTGCTCGCAGAGAGTGTGACTGTGGCATTTTCTGTGCTCTGCTGGGTGGCCAAAAAACACCTGCAAACAAGATTTTGGAGGCACCACTTCAACTGCTCATTGAAACTCCCATTTCCATGTTTTGTAGATCACAAAAGATCTCCTTTTTTTTCCCCCAGGGATACTGCAGCCAACAAGCCAACAGAAAAGTTTACTGAAATGTTTAAATGCAAAAAAGAGAAAAAAACCCCAGCAGAATAAAGTTCAAGCCAATGCCAACAAACTGTATTTGGTACAGTACAGCCTGTTGCTCACAGCTGCTTTCAGAGGTGAACAAAACATTTTGCTGGGTCCAAGGACTCCGTGCTCAGGAATGGGATTCCCGCAGGGATGATGCACAGTGCCGCGCGAGCACTTCACTGCTCGCAAGTGAAATAAAGGATCGTGTGGCAGCTGCTCACTGTTGGTCTTCCCTTTTAACATGCATGTGGTAAGTCACAAATTCAAAGCAAAAAGTTGCACGAAATGGAGCTGTAACTTTATATCTAAATCTGTAATTGAGCATCTTGGCCATCAGCCACAAAATGTCCGATTAATCTGTCTAAAAAAAAAAAGCTCATATTTCAAAAGTGAGAAGTTAAAATCCAAGACCAGCCCTTAATAACCAAGCAATGACCACAAAAAAACCTCACAAATCCCAAATTCAATTACCTGAAATATTATTACTTGATAGTACTTTAGTCTTCTAATTTGGACATTAAAACATTCCTTAGTAAGAACAGGGAAGGGCGAGACCAACAATTTTTCCTCTGTCAACAAACTGAGTCTTGCAGTGCAGCTTTTGTTGAGCAAAACACTTTTTTATTTCAGATTAATATCTACTTAGACTACTTAACCTTATAATATAGCTGCCAGGAGCTAAGTTATGAGGGAACAGGAAATTGAAAAAAAAATTGAAAAGAAAAAGAACTGAAAAAAAATTGAAATAAAAAAGAAATCAAACAAGTGTTCAATCATGGAAAATAAGCTTTGTGGCTTTGTGAGAAAGGAAGAATTTCTGTTTCACCTTTCTGCACATGCTTCTTATTTTTTAAATTTTTATACCAAAATGTCCACCAGAGAAAGTCAAATAACAGTGACAAATAACGGACACATTCCAGGGTAAAAAAAAAAAAAATCAAAAATATTTATGAAATTGGATTATGAAATTGGGCATTTGAAGGGGATTTATACTTATCCCTTTCAAAAAAGAAAAAAAGAAAAAAAAATGCTTACCGTTAGTAGAATCACAATCCATATCAGGAAAGATAAAAACCTTTAAGATATGAACAAACACTAAGGAAAAAGTTGTTACTAAATTAACAGAGCTAAATTTCAGTCAGCCAAGTAGAAGACTCCCCTTTCTACCAGTTAGTTTAGACAACCAGTTCTCTCCAGCTCAAAAGCCACCTGCATGTCTTTAAGTTGTCATATTTGGTTTGATTGAAATGCTCACATAGAAAAAGAAAATACAGAACTTTGAGCGATCAAGAATCTTACTGACAAGCTGCGTAAAAATCAAACATTTTAACAAAAAAAGAAAAAAAAAAAAGCACCCAGACAAAGAAGCCAGTAGACAAATGTTTTATTTTTATTGGGGTAGCTTTTGTTGTGAATCGTGAATTGCTCAGTTTACAAGTTTTCCAGTTTACAAAGGCCAGCCAGATACCTTATCCAAGACAATCACAAATTTTGCCCCAACAATTCTATAGTGCACTTCTTTTGTGTCATTAATTTGAATGACCCACTGAACAGTCACAAAGCAGGGAGTATTTTTCATGTGGAATCATGGTTCCAGCATCGCTGCCATCCTCCTAATGCCACTGCACCGACCTGGCAGTGCACCGGAACACTTTTGCACAGCAGTTTGTCAGGGTGCCTTGCACAGGGGTATTGCAACTTCCAGCAGTCTTGAAATGCTTTCTTCAGTCTTCATATGTGTGCTGTGCTACTCTTACACTCAGAGAGCCCTTTGCAGGGATCTCACTCCTCTGCTTGTGAAAACATTCGGTAATTTTACTCTTAGCAAAACAATTAAAAACTAAATACTCAATTCTCACAGAGCAGATACGCTACTCCACCTGGGAAGGCATGTATGGATGACATCTGTCAATGCACTTGGCCAAAATGCCAAACCGAGATACCCATTTCATTAAAAAGTGTGTCTTCTGTTTAGATATGTCCACACAACCCACAAACTGATTAAAAATTTGCATTAAAACATAAAATGCATTCAAGATCAAGTGTCCAAATGAAATCTTTCTCCAAAAACAAAAACAAAACACAAAACAAAACAAGAAACACTCTAAATATTTGACTTATCTAAAGAAACATAGTTTAAAAGGCAGGTAAGTTAAAATCAATATTTTTCTGCACAGAAGAAATTCAGGTTGATATTGCTGTATTAGATTTCCTATATGAAAAACACAGGATATGAAAAGCTCTGGTACCTCAGAAGAAGATTTGTAATACTGAAAAATCTGTGGGAACTTCAATGACATATGGCTTCTGGTTTTAGCTTCAAAAATTTTTGGGGATTTATGATGCACTTTCAAAGAAACACTAAAGTTGTGGGTGTAAAGAATCAGTTAATAAAATCCTTGTGTAAATTTTTCATATAACTAAAGATTGTGGAGTCAGCAAAGCAAAACCTGGAAATGCTAACATCTTTTTAATTCTCATGTGTGTACTTTTTTTTTTTTTTTTTTTCACTTAAACAGTTGCTGATGGGAAGTTCCTCTCCTTTCAAGGCTGGCACAAAGGGATGATATTTTGTCACTGAAGATGACAAACAGAGGTTGCAGAGTCTTCCTCCTTGGAGATAGTCAAAAGCTGTATGGACATGGTCCTGGATCACCCGTTCTGGCTGACCTGGCTTGGGCAGGGTGGTTGGACCAGATGATCTGCAGAGGCCCCTTCCAACCTCAACCATTCTGTCAGTCTGTGATCTTCACTAAAAAAGAATTATTTGTGATGTTGCAAGAATGTGCTACTAATCACCTACAACTGAATACTGTGAATGTGATGTACAATAAAAAAGGAAGCTAAGTATTTTTAACAAGGGAAAAAGCCCTCAAAGAGATACTTGCAATTGTTTAAATAATATTTACTTATTAAATTTTTATTTCCTAGGAAATGTCTTTCAGCTGAATGCCTGAATGTATTTTAAATGTTGTAAGACTGAAGTTGCCTGAGTTGTCTAAATCTTTGTCTGATGATGAGCAGACAAAACAAAAGGTGGTAGCTTACATCTTTAAACACTGCGTTTAATTGATGGTTCATCATGGCATACATGATCTCACATGTAACTGGTAACAAAACTGCCATTGCCCACCCCTACTCTGCTCTGTGTGTTTTACGAGGAAGAACTCAACAACACAAGGTTGTAAACTCATATTTAGAAAGTTTCTACCTCAATCATCAGTGGGGCCTTTCCTTTTCCCTGGCTAGTGAATCTGTGTAAGATCCCAAATCACAGCATTTGTTTTTCAGTGCATGCCATTTTTTGTGCTTTCTCAGGAATGCCCACTCACTCCTGTCTCCTCTAGTTCCATTTCATTCTTTGTACTGGCAAAGAGTGTAAAACAGGGACAAGTGGCTGGACTTTGAATGCGTGGTCATTCTCACTAAATTTACTGTGCACTGTATATATTCCATCACTCTGCTTCTTCCTTGCCTATCTCCTGGCCAGAAGGAACTCTCCAAAAGCCCCAGAGTGACTCCCCACAGCTTGCATGCAATGGAAACCAGACACCTTCACATTCGTGGCTGAGCAAAGGCACAGTCATTCTTAGCAAACTGGGCCTACAAGAAAAAGGTACAAATATGAGGTGTGACAAAAGTCACACCTGGGTTAAGGAATATTGGGTGGTTGTAAACAAAAGGTTAACTTTTCCTACCTCTTGGAGACTGTAGTATTTTACCCAACACCTCCTTCATAGTGCCCCATAGTTTGCAACCATATTTGATAAAAGCTTACCTTTCACAGCCTGAATATGGAAGAGATTTCCTCTTCTATCATGTTCCTTATTATGGGATCAGACAGTGGCAACCAGCTGCTGTAACTATGATGTGAAATGAGGAATGTCTTTAAGATTTACTGCCCACTGTCTAAATGCAGGTAGGAAATACATGCCCCACAGAAATAAATTTGCTTTTCAATTAAAAAGTATAGCATATAGCTTGCTTTGGGATAGAGGAAAATCAACATAGCAGGAAATCCCCATGTTGACACACTCAGGTTGGTGCCGCTGCTCTGACCTAATCAGGAAAGGAAATTACTTACAACAGCCCTACAAACAGGGGTCAGCAGCCTCTGTGGAGGGGTGTTCAAGGCTCGGGCTCAGTTCTCATGGTGACATTTAGTCACATCTACAGCACCTTCTCAGACTGCCACTTGGTAAAGTGGCATAATAGAGCAAGAGATCAAATTAGAAATAATAGAGCAAGAGATCAAATTAGATGAAAAAGGCTACAGTGGAAGCCAAGAAAGATTGGCTTCCTCCTTCCTGCTAAACTGCTGATGACAAACTGCTTTACTCCCTCATGGGTTTCTGTTCTTCCCAAAAGATCATGCTCTCTTATCCATCTTTGTAGATCTCTCATGTGTTGCTTTCTACAAGTGCTTCACGATCCACTGATCCACCTTCTGATTACAGCTGTCCTTTGCCACAAAAGAAACTGGTGATAATTCCCAGGAGAGCTTGTGGGGCAAAGACAAAACTACAGGTGGCAGCATTGCATACGCAGATGATTTTGGGACAGCGGGTCTGAGTGGTGGGATGCAAGTATTCCCTTCAGCCATATTTGGGGTGGAGGGTAAAGACAAAAACACTTCAGCCTCATCACAGGGTGCTCTGACCCAGAGCCTGTCTGTGTTAATGAGGGACCAGGACCTGGGGAATAACTGCTGTGCTCTCTGGCAAGCCATTGCTGTGCTCCATGGGGATGCTAGTTCTTCCTTAGGGTAGGGCAGGATGCCAGAGTCTCAGTGAAACCATATGAAGGTCTTTTCCAACCTAAATGATTCTGTGATTCTATATGGACATCGTAACACACAAACTGAGACATATGAGAGAGGAAGCAAGTCTGGCATGGCTTCTCCATGGTCCATGTCCTTCACAGGCTGGTTCAGAGGCAGAGACAAAATTAAGGAGTGGTATCAGGGAATATGAAAACCCTCACATTTTCTGCTGTCAGAGATCATTAGGATTTTACCTACATGCCTTCTTGCAGCAATAGAATCTCAGCAGCATAGTGCCTCAATACACAGTATCAGCCCCAAAACTGCTGAGGGCTGGGTGCCCCCTGGGCCACCCAACCCCCTCACAGCTACATCAAAGCTGTGAGTTCTCCCTAGAACTTATTTGCGAGTTTTCTTTAAAGTCTGCCCAGTTGAAAAGTACAGTGGCATTAAATTGTATACGTTTTTTTTTTTNTTTTTTTTTTTTTTTTTTTTTTTTTTTTTTTTTTTTAACAAACAAAGCCTCCAAGCCTGACAGGCAAGGGCAGGGATGGGATTAGGCAAACATCCTATACAGACGGTTCCCCTTTCTGCCTGTCAGCTTGTAAGTGCTTTCTCTTCTGGAACTATACAGTACTAACTGAGCCGGAAACAGCTATTTAAAAAGTGATTATAGTGTGACATTTTTGTTTGACCTAACATCAAGCCATGTGCAGCTTAAATGTCAGCAAAGCTATTTACTACAGGGACAGACAGGCCCTAGCATGCTTAAATCTACCCAGCGTCTTAAAAGTGGTTGCTGTCTCCACTCAGTGCACATGAATGACACCGAAGCCAAGATGTGAAGTATAGCGCTCCCTAAGCTGCGATGATTGACTAATATGCTGGGTGGCACAATGCATTCAGCAAGAGGCTCACAGGGAGGAAGGCAAAATAATGGATAATTAAAGTCAATCTCAGGTTAGAAGGCAGAGGCCCATGCAAGAGGTTCCCTTGGATCAGCAAGAGCACGCCTATGGCTGGTTTGTTTTGTTCAGGGGTGTCTGAAGGGCTCAAATATTTGGACGAAAATAGCAAAGCAGAGTTTTTTATTCGTGTAGGTGCTGTATTGGTCGCATGAGAGAGGAGGCAGTGCCACCCCCAGCTGTAGCCAGCGGCCCTGCCCTTAGAAGGGCCCTTGAAGGCCCTGCAGCAGGCGCGGTGGCCTCAGGGTGTTCTCCCGTTCCCCTCCCTCCGGGGCTGGCAGGGCACAAATCAGGCCGCCCAGCTGCGGCTGCCAGGCAGGGTGACAGAGGGGAAGGGAGGCTCCAGAGCCCTGTCACCAGCCGTCAAAATAACAGCCGAGCAGTGCGAGAGGGGGGCAGGAAGCTAGGGCAGCTAATGACGTGCATCTCTCCCCGTGTGAGAGCCCACAGGAGCGCAGCGGCTCCGGGCCGCGCCGGGCTGCGAAAGCTCGCAGGGCCATGGAGGGATGGACAGAGCTGGGCAGCGTCAGGAGCTCCGTCTGGAAGACAATGCACTGGTGTGCGACGGATGGAGATAAGGACGTTCAGAGAGCCTTAATGGGACTAGAGGCATATATTTGGACAGGGCTCCAGCCTGACCTGCTTCCCAGAGCCTAAAATAACAAACAAATCAGTGTGCCTTTATTTTGAGAAAACGTTGCTCACAGTAATAAGGGAGGGTGGGGGCACCCAAAAGGAAGCAGAGTTGTGATAAAACTTCCATTTTGTTCTTTCTTGCATGTCAGGGGAAAAAAAAAAGTACATTAAGTACATTATAATTCAGAGTGCCTTTCAGGGTTTATTTTTCTTTACATTGTTACATGCCTGATCACATCTGATTTTGGAAGCTAAGCAGGGTCTGACTTGGCTGACATTTGGGAGATGGCTGAAAAGCAAGAGTCTGAGCAGGATCTGTGTGCTCATTATATGAATGTGCAGTGCTTAAAAGTATGACTGGGGAATAACAAGAATATTCACAGCTTTTCTGTATCTTAAAATACTGCTTTTCTCCATCTCTAGCAACTGAGATAACACTATGATCGAAAATAATATAATGAATATTAAATGAACATTTTTAAAAATAATAAAAATACACTGCTTATGGATACTGATTAGTACTTTACAAAAAGAACAAAAAATCCTTTGAGTAAACTGATCATCAGATGATTGGAGATAGGAAGTAAATTCTTTGATTTCTGTCTGCTTGCTGTTTACTAAGTGCTGACAGTGGCAGGTGATTGTTAAAATCCCTTTAAAAGTCATTTAAGTACAATTAAGTGAAAACAGTATAAGCTTTTTAAAAGCAAAGATATGAGAGGTAGCCAGAGGACTTTCTTTTTACATGGAATTTTTTCTTGTTCTTGGTGTTTCCAGTGGCAGAAGGCTTAATTATATAATAGAATGGCTCCCTCATTCTTGCTTTACCTTAGAAAATTTCAGAAGACCAAGGCAGATCTGTTACAATTTTACTTTGGGGCTCACAAGAAAGAGGTATAATTTTAAGGAAAGCTTCTTTGTTTAAACATGTTCCTTAGTTAAAACAAATTCAGTTTTAAAAACAATAAAAACTGTAACTGAAACTCCATCTCTTGCTCTCTTATCAAATGTCGTCAGCAGCTACCTCTCAGATTCTGAGTGGGCTCTGTGGGCCAAGGTGAGCTTCTTTTTTTTTTTTTTTTTTTTTTTGTTACCTCCTACCCCAGCAAAATTAAAGGCAAAACCAACAGGGAATGCATAATAAAGAAAACGAACATCAAACAGATACTTGAGTATCTGTCTTCCACCTTTAAACAAGAAATAAATATGATATGGCAAAGCAAGGCAAGATTCACATGCTGTAAACCTCTCCCCCATAGTGCCCTCATTCAGTTTTCCAGTCCTTCTTTGTTACAGCAAAATGTGAGGGATTTCTAAATCCTGATTTGGATGCATCCCCCCACAACAGAGACAAACCAACAATTACTGAAGCAAGGCAAGTTGTTTTCAGTTTAGCAGGTTTTTTTCTAAGCCAGGCTTGTGGTGTCATTTAAAGTTTGAATGGTTCCATTCTCTGAGAAGTGGCTTTTCAATAGCAAAAGATCAAATGATGTTAATCAGGCAGTGTGACCTAATCCTCTAATTCAGCTGCCTTTTTACATTAGAAATGTTCTGCTCATGTAAGATTGATTTGCTCTTAAATTGACTTTTTTTTTTTTTTTCCAAAATGTGCTAGTCTAAAGTTTTACTCTTGGCCCTGCAGATCCATCACACATATAAGATAAAACAACTTTTTCTTCATTTTGAAGGTTTAGATAGGCTAATCCTAAGGGTTCTGATAGAAAATCTCTTGTTAATCACAGAAAGTCCAAGACGTTATGCAACAGCATCAAGGACATTTTTCTTTCAGGTAGTGATGCCACTGATTAGCTACACTGAACAGGGACAAACTGGACAGTTATTGCTGACTACTGGAATGCTACCATAAGTGTACATTCTCCTCAGCCTTCTGATACAGAGAGGGATGTTTTACAAGGGCATGTAGTGAGGGGACAAGATGGAATGGCTCTAAACTGAAAGAGATTAAGTGTAGATTAGATATCAGGAAGAAATGCTCTCCTGTGAATGTGGTGAGACACTGGAGCAGGCTGCCCAGAGAAGCTGGGGATGTCCCTGAAAATGTTCCAGGCCAGGTTGGATGGGGCTTTGAGCAAATTTCTAAAATTGAAGGAGTCCCCACCCATGGCAATGGGGTGGAACTAGATGATCATTAAGGTCTTTTCCCACCCAAACCATTCTGTGATTCTATGAAGTCTCAGCAGGAGATGTCCAGCCCTTGGCACAGATATCAGTGCAGGATGCCTCTCTCAGGTGCCGCTCACCAGCTTTGACAGCCCACATAGGTGAGAGTGGGGCTCCCTGGGCACAGGGACACACAGCCCAGCATTGTGAGGTGCATGGCGGAGTGAAGGGAGCCACAAGGCACGCATGTACTCTCACTCTAGAGGTTTGCACTTCTGCACTCTTACTGAAGAATTCTTGCAACAGATTTTTTTTTTTTTTACTAGCTAACTCTATGTAGTTGCTAAGATTGCCTCAGACAATGGAAGATATTATAGTCTGGAGAACGAAAATGACCATTTATAGTGTCTGGCAGGTGCTCATCAATCTTTTTGCTATTAGGAAGGGTCTCAAGGCTGTTATTCCTTCCTGATGGGTCTGTGATACACAACCATTTTGCCCTGTCCACTGAACTACACAACATTTTCTTTTCTTTTTCTCTTTTCCTGACAGATGGTAATGAATGAAACCCATAAATTAATTACTTTTCCTGAAGATATTTTGCCAATGCAAGGTTTACTGTGTCCATGCTGGCAGAACACAAGGGTTTTCAAAACCCGGTGTGTTATCGTTGGTGCTACATTATATAAACCACAAAATTATTATGATCCACCTTAGGAGTAATTACCGTGTCTGCTCCCAGCCACCTGGCATTTTGAGAGATTATTTTCACATTACTGCACCAAGTGTGCAAAGCAACTCCTCTCCCCCAGCGCTATTTCTTAGAGAAATGGAAGCACAATTTCAGTCTGGCACTGGGTAGCAGCAAATGCGGTTGAAGCAGAAATCTGTGGGCAGAGAGCGCCATCTCCAGCTTATAAATCATAATTACTCTGCGGGAACCAGCTTATTTGGGATTTCTTTTTTGAAATTGCCATCTGTTCTGGCAAGAGATGGAGAAGAAAGCCAGCTGAGACTGATGAAAGATTGAGACTTAAGCCTTAGCACTACCTTAATATCCCGTAGGGAGACTTTGCTAATCCTTGCTGAAGTTTCTGAATTACATAAAAAAGCTGCTTAAAATTGTATGGAGCTGATTTGTTTCTGTTTTCAGGCTACTTACTCAAGAGTAAAATCCTGACAGAGCTAATATTTGTACTATGCTGGGGCTCTCCAGCCTACTGAGAGTCCATGCATTTAACACTACACATGATGCATTTGATAGGTACTTGGAAAAGCACATAAATGATACCTCTAGGTACTGTCAAAGAACAACTGGGTGGAAAACCAGTGTCAATAAGCAACATACAGAAACAGCACACAGTGCATGCAGAGGAATTATATACATATAAATGCTGCAAAATTGACAAATATTACAAAAATTACACTGAGGCCGGTGCCTGTGAGTCCAGCCTCGTGATTATCGCTCAAGTGTTCATTCTAAAGGAGGTCCAAAGAGGACATTACGAAACACATTACTCACACGGAAGGCAGACAGCCTGGACAAAGTATGAAATTCTTATTATGGATGGTTTCAAGAGCTGTCAAGACAAATCTGCAACAGATGTGTGATTCACTTCAACCAGGAAAGCTGTACTGCCTTACCCAACGCATCTATGATTGTGTACACAGGTGTCAAGGTGATGACTTTCCTGGTCCTTATTGTCTTTTATTGTGGGAAAACAGCCTTAAAATGGTCACTAAAATGTTGTCTGGGCTTTATTATTAATTTAGGAGTTTGAATATTTTCACCAACCTAAGTAAAATACTCTGCCATCTGTTGATAGCTGACAAAACTGTAGATGTTCTTTCCTGAAATAGGCTATTCCATCACCACATTGAAACCATTATCCGCTATTACAATTGGCAAGATAAAAGTAGCAAAGAAATGCAATGTATTTTGAAAATCCACCAATTTTAGGTAAGTCACTGTGTTATTTATTCAACTCATAAAACTGATGGATGTGCTTGTAGCAAGATGCCGGGAGTCCATAGAATAATTTAAAACTCATCAGCAAGCAACCCTGATAACTATTCATTCTTCTCTGAACAATAAATGAGTTTGCGAGGTTTTTGGTGGGTTTTTTGGGTTTTTTTGGGTGTTTTTTTGTTTTGTTTTGTTTTGTTGGTTTTTTTTTTTTTTCATGGTAAAGGTCACCACCGAGATGCCCAGTTTTGACAGCAGTGTGAGCTACTCCTGCTTTAGAGGCTGCCTTCCGCTCCTCCCTGCTGGAGCCCAGCGGAAGAGAGGAGAGGACACGCCTGCCACCTTCCCTTCCCCACTCCACAGCGCTCATGCCCGCGAGCAGCCCGTCTTCTTTTGCTGCTTTTCTCATTGCAGTCGCCGCCCGTGTCGTTCTTTTTTGTGGTAAATGAACCCCGAGGAGCCAGAGCTTTGGGGACGCGGTTCCCCCCCTGACACTTTCCGCACACGCCTGCGCTCGGGCCCCCCTGCGGACGCGTCCTGGCTGGAGGAGGAGGAGCCGCGGTCGGGGCCGTGCTGCCGGCGGCCGATGGCGGCGGGCGGCGGGG
>VZRH01006292.1:2080642-2095762 GCA_013397555.1 Urocynchramus pylzowi
CTGCGGCGGTGCCTGCTGCGGCCGGGCCGTGCTCCCGGCGGGGACGGCCGGGCTGGGCCTTGGGGCAGGTGTTCGCTGCGAGCACCAAAGCTCTCCTGGGCGTGGAGACCATGGTGGGGCGGGATTTCTGCTGCTGTCTGTGAAACGAGGGCCTGCAAAGCCGCGGGGTCTACCCTTTTCAGTGCCATGGTCCGGTGGATACGGTGGTATCTGCCCAGAGGTTGGACTCGATGATCTGTGCCGCCTTTTCCAGCCTAACTGATTCTGTGATTCTGTGACACGGGCGCAGAGAGTGCCGCGGACTGGATGGGTGTACAGGAACGTGGCAAAGCCAGAGAGCGTCTCCGACCATATGTACAGAATGGCCATGATGGCTCTGGTGACTGAAGACAAAAGCCTTAACAAGGACAGGTGAGACTGCCTCTGCTTATCACGACCATATGTTAATGTTGTGGGAGAGCTGCAAACAAAATGCTGAAAGAAGCTGTCGTCCCGAGTGAGAGTTTTTAAACCACACTGAGGGAATTTGAAATCCTTTCCCCTCTTCCCTCTATCCTTTGGACAGGATCCTGTTTACCTGGACCTGGTCATTTGAAAGGGGCTGAAAACTTTATTGCTTAACTGTGAGTGTTGAGGCAAGTCCTTAGTGCAGAAGCTCAAAACTGGTCTTCTTTCAAGCAGTAAATAAACAGGCTGAAGACCCTTGTTAAAAAGCAATGTTAAACAACAGACAGCCATAGACCATGTCGATTTTGACAGACTGAACGAGCACTCAGCAGCAGTAAAGAGCCACAGAAATCCCCTAGGATAGCAGAGAAAGCTCTAGGAGCTGATATGAAGGCTTTTTTGACTATTCTGCTGCAGACTGGCAGAGCTGCAGAGCTGTGAGTGACAGATTATATACTGAATTTGGGATTGCTCCAATCAGATTACCTTCTACCTGTTGTAGGGATAATGTGAAGTGTATAATGTAGTTCATTACCACATCATCTCCAAAAGCTAAATGTACAAAAGCTAAGTACATTACTTTTGAATATTATGCTCTGGTACACAGTGTGTTTATACTTAAATCTACATTTACAACCAGTAGGGACTAGAAATCAAAAATCAAAATCATGTCTAGGTGGAAAATACTTCCCTTAACAAAAGGGAAGTATTTTATGTTATGTAAAATTTAAGAAAGGCTCCAACAACCTTTAGAGTATATGAAGGGGGGTAAATTCTTCAGTTTCTTAGCCTTTTGGATAAGTTTTCAACTTAAAATGCTGAAAAACTAATTATTCTGTCCCTCCTTCTTGTCAGATGCATACGATTAGCTTTGGTTCATGATATGGCTGAATGCATTGTTGGAGATATTGCTCCTGCAGATAATATCCCAAAAGAGGAGAAACACAGGAGAGAAGAGGTATGAACATAAGGTGTGAAGCCACAGCTGCAGAGCATTCTGTGTGTTTTAATGTTCTGGTGGTGGTGAAGGAACATTCCAAGCAATATAACACTGTCATTGGCATGGGACAAGCCTGCCACGACCAAGTAGAGTTTTCAGCTCATTGAGGTTTTTGTACCTGTAACATTGCCAAGTACAAAGTTATGGAAGAATCTTTGAAGTAATCTTCACCTTGGACATTTATTCCTGAACTTGCTGCAGTTTTGGTAAGCCTGAATTAGTCACGTTCAGCAGCCTTACCAAGAGGTGAGGAGCAGGGAGTAGGTGCACTGAGTAGGATGGATGACAGTTCATGTCAGATCATGTGTGTGGTGCCAGATCATGAGGTTGACAGAGACTTCATTTAAACTTTCTGCACAGAACCTCAGATGCAGGTGTCTCTTTTGTTGTTGTTGTGATTCTTTTGAGTGCAGCATGCCTAGAGTCACATTATTTTTAGCCTTGCACTTGTCCAACTGCTGGTTTGTTGTTTCTGGTTTGTGGCATTATTTGAAGAAAATGTAAACCATTTCCGTAGCCACAGCTAGAGGGCAATGTCATGCCTCAGAAACTCTTCAGAGGCTTTTTTCATTCAGTGTGAGAACACACTAGGAAGTATATTAAAAAACGAAGCACCAAAATTACAGTCAGTAAAGATAGTACTTCAAGAATGCCGAATGCACCTTAGATCTTAAATTTCACTTTCTTAGCAAAGAACTTACTCCTAGAGTTAGTCATGGCCCCCCAGCCCCTAGTTTTAACCAGATAAGCATAAAAGGGGGCCCCTTTTGTGGGTGATGAATAATCATTGGAGTGTTTGTTACACTCTTCAAAGAGCTTCAGAACACTGAACAGAAGAAACCTCTTTACTGGAAGCCTCTAAAGGTTGTTGTGTCGCAGAGGATCAGCCTTCAACTTTGGTGTCATCTGAATTTAGGCAAGGAAAAAGAGATTTCAATGCCTAGGTATGTTTAAGAAGTTTTCTTAAGGATTTGCAGCTCCTTCTGTTCCCCTTTCAGTCAGTGAGGACTTTCTGTTGACTTTGTGAGGAGGAGAATAAAGCATTAAACATTTGGGATGACTCTGAAATACTTTGTTGTAAAGATAGACCATGGGTAGCCACTTCAGGAGGTGGCTTGAGGTGAGTTATCAATACTCTGCTTCCACTGCAGAGTTCTCCTTTTTTCTGTTTGCTCTACAGCCAACATTGAGCTGGCTCTGAAGTTTGCTGCTTGTACAGTAACTTTAACCAGTGAGTCTCACCAACACTAAGGCAGCAGAAAATGAACCTGATTAATAAAAGAGCTTTTGGGGTTTTTTTTTGGAGGAGGGAGGGTGTTGTTTGGAGTAGGGGTTTTTGACTGGTAAGTCATTTTAGCCACCTAACCTTGAAATCTGATGAGTTCCAGAGTGGGAAGGAGGTGAGAAGAAGTGAGACTTTGATGCTTCAGTGGTGGCAAGCAATTTGGAACCATATTGTGACACTGTATCCTGTTTATGAAGTGGAGAAACAATCATGGCATGAAACCTTTGTCTTGCCTGTGATGTTGGTTGTTTTAGAAGCAGCCCTTCATGTCACTGGGCAAACAGCAGAGACTGCACAGAAATGAGACTGATCAACTGGGAGAACACTGCAGAACAGTTTCTGGAGTCACAAGTTCTGCTGGGAGCCTGCTCCAGTGCAGGCTTCCTACAGGGTCACAACCTCCTTTGGGTATCCCCCTGCTTTGAATCCTCCCTGGGCCCCAGGTGGATATCTGCTCCACCATGGACCTCCAGGGGCTGCAGGTGGATCTCTGCTCCTCTGTAGGGCTGCACGGGCACTGCTGCCTCACCATCATCTTCCTCATGGGCTGCAGGGGAATCTGCTCTGGCATCTAAAGCACCTCCTTCACTAACCCTGGTATCTGCAGACTTATTCCTCTCACTTCTCACTCCTCCTCCAGGGTGGAGTTGCACAGGGATTTCCCCTCCTCTTAAATATGTTATCCCAGAGGTGCTACCACCTGGGGCTTGGCCAGAGCTGTAGCCAAACCTTGCCATGCCAACACGATACAGTAATATTCTGTGTAGTGGATGTTTCTGCTAGCTTGGTAACAGCTAGATAATTATTCAGAAAAGATAATTATAAAAATGTTGCTCAGAAAATGGATAAATGGAAATAGCTTCTTTTTTTTTCAGACAGCTATGCAGCAACTCACCCACCTTCTATCAGAAGACCTCAGAAAAGAGATCTATGAACTCTGGGAAGTAAGTTTGCATTCTCTTAATCCTATGTCAAAATTCGGGGTGACCCATTCTCCCCATGTACCTGTGAAATTGTGCCATCTCTTATTTTGACATCAAGAAAGTGAGATTTATTTGCTTAGAAGATAAAGCTTAACAGTATGAGTCAAGGTCATTTCAGGCTCCTTTTCAAACAGAAACCCTGGACTTCAGTAAAATTGCCATCTTCTGCCTCTAGCCTTTCAGAGTTCCAGATCAACCTGTCTAGGGCATGGTTTGTACAGCTGAAGGAAGGGTCCACTACATCCAGCCCTCTGGATATAAATCTGATTTTTTTATTACATTATCACTTTCGTTCATATCTGGCCATTTGCAGCTTTTAATACAGGAAAAAAAAAAAAAATGATAGGTGATGGTGCTGTAGTTTATCTTCTGACTTGAATGTGACAAAAAAACGCACTTTCCTACAAACACTGGAGATTTACGGTCTTGGGTTCTTTAAAAGTTTGTTTTAGAAAGTATCTTTTGTGTTTGAAGGTGATTTAACCATTTTTATGTGAACCCATGCTGTTAATTGATAAGATCTTTTATACTTGCAAATGAGGGATGATTAGATTATTTCCAAACAATTCAGGTTTATAATTACTGTGCTTTATCTCCTCCTGACATACAGTCACATGGGGGAAATTGTATCCACAACCTCTTGTCCAGGCATTCTATGCTTCTTGGACTATGTGACCTGAATCTGGATCTTGCATTCATATTCTTTTCTACTTAGAGTGTATTTAAATTCCAAATATTTGCATCCAATTTCTGCCTTTTGCTACAACACCCTGTTTGTGGTTTTGTTTTAGGTTTAGGGTTATTTTTGGGGTTTTTTCCCTGTTGTAACAGTGTGGTTGAACAGGCGGTGGGAGTGGGCTCTCAGAGCTATATTTTAAGGTAAAGGGGGTAAACCAACATCATCAGATGTAGGAAATAATATGTGTGTATTTTTTTAGGGACCACTGGTTCCTTCTCCCTTGAGAAACTGTTATAAGTGAAAAAATTAGGTTTTGATAGATAAGGTTAGTTCTGTATAATTGGATTTTTTTCTTTGCTGGTCTCAGTCTTCTCCAGTGACATTGTAAAAGCTGGTTTAGTATGGAGTCAGTTTTTTGTGCATGTTAGCTTTTCATCATTCTCATTAACCATAATTTAATATGTGCACACTTTTGACAATTTGGTCTTTGTTTCTACCTTCAGGATGATTTATTGGCACTGTGTCTGTAATTCATTAGCATGAGGGCAACCCACCTGGCAGAGAGGGTACCCTAAAAATCTACTATTCACATGTAGTCCCTCTAGTGTTGTTTCAAGTGGAACAGCTAGGTGCTCCTTAAGAAGTAGTAAAAAAAAAGAGATAAAGAAAATAAGAAGCCTCTGATAACTTAGTGTGCTGCTCTGCTCTCAGCTAGCCAGAGATATTTCCCTGTGATTTTGGTTTTTTGGTGAGTGAAGGTGGTTATGGACCAGAGCTGAACAGTGCTGAGCAATACAAGATTTCTTGACACTCTTAGCAAGTCCTTCCTGCTCTGCCCTGCCCTTGTCTCTGTCTCTCTTTGCTTTTCAGATTTACAAGGACTGCTACTTTGGATGGTGTTGGTGGGTACTTGGCAAGTGTCATGTAGGGGAGAGGCAGGAGAAAGATGCCTCATATATTTTCACTTTATAACTTAATCCCAAATGTGTTTGAAAAAACAGTAAAGTAAATGAGTCAGCACGTTTCAGCTCTGTCCTGCTTTTTTATTCTCAAGTGCAAAAGCATGGGAATGATTTTTGAAAGACGGCCTGTGGTTTTGGAGAGACCAGTTAGTGTTTTTCCAAAGTACACTGTTATTTCAGAGTCTTAACCACCTGTGGGGAGGAAACAGTAAGTGTTTGTTTCAGCACTGTGCACAGTTGCACATGTAATAGCTGATGTTTCTTGAGGGCACTGTGAGCTGAGGTGTGAATAACATCGGGTGTATAGCACAGAGGTTGGCAACAGATTGGTACTCCCACCTAATTGTTGGAGGTGAGACTGACTTTTACAGGTGAACAGCCCTACTACTTCTTTTCTTGAAGCTCTCCTTTGTAATGCTGCCAAGAGTTTGTTGTCTTTGAGGGACCCTCCCCCCTGCAAAAGAGATTATAAAAAACTAGAGTAGAAATAAATAGATTTAAGAAAATAAGTAGTACTTAATTTAAAAATGAGGCAAAGCTCAGGTTGAAAAGAGAAAAACAAGGTAAAAATACTGAAATGAGATTTATTATTAAAATAATGATGAAGATTTAACTGAAAATTCAAAGTACCATTGAAATCTAAATAAAATAGTAAACCAATCAATCATGGCTATCAAAATCTGGATTTCTGACTTCAAAGGTAAAGTAATAAGCCTAAGAACAGGCTCCTAATAGTATGCAAGACAAGGAAATGACTGTCACGCTTACCTGAGCATCAGAGTGCTGGAATTACAAAGCTGGGGTCTTTCTGCTGTGAATGACATTCACACCACAGTTGTTGTCTTAAGATGCAGAAAGGAATGCCAGGTTCTGTGGTCAGCAGGCAAATCTCTTCCTGCACTCATGTTGCTCTTCTCTCTGGAAGTGCTATGATCCACAGGTTCTGTGGATCTGGGAGCTTAGATGGTCCCAGTGTGTACTTTGGTGTGATTAATGGTGGTGGGGATGATGAATAGGGTCAGACCTGCCAGTGGTATCAAGGTAATGGTAGCCTGCACAGAAGAAAACCCCTTTTTATGGGGTTGGTTTTGGAAGTCAGGAGAGTTGGGAAGACCTGCTCATGAGACATCTCATACAATGCAGTAGATTTGGAGAAGAGAAAATGCAATGCCAAACCTAACTGCAGGCATCACTGGAAGCAAATGACAGCAGAATTGTTCAAGTTGAGTAGAAATGTGAATCACTCATAAATACATACTGATGGTGACTGTAGAGAGGGAAAAGACAGCAGAGAGATTAAAGGACTTAAATTCTGAAGGGGAGGAAACCCCTTAACCACTCCATATCTCCTAGGAGAGACATGAGGACATAAGCAGCTCAGACAGATTAGAGCAAAAAGATTAGGCAGGAATGACAGGAGAAATATAAAGAACAACTCCATATAGAAACAGTAAGTGGTGAGAAAAGTGCAAAATAGGTCTTAAAAATAGGTGGTGACAGTGCCTAGGCACACAGTGTGGTAATTAATCACCTTACCCAGGCCTGAAATTAATCTTTCTACGTAAAATACAATTAAATCAAACCTATTGTTTAACTTACATGTCATGCAGAGTTGCCTCCATATCATCCCTGATTCAGCCAAAACAATTGGTATATTTAGAGTTAGATTCTACAAAAGACTGTATTTTACATCCCACTGCATTTAATATAAAATTGGCACATATTTCAAGTGTTTTGCTGACCACTGTGTGTTTGTAAAAACAAAGTGAAAGATGTAATTGTGCTGAATATTTCTGGAGTGGCTGGTACTAATGAAGAAAATTCTAGCTATATGAAGAGTTTTTAATGTTCTGCTTCAGAGTAACAAAATTATTTTCTAATAACTGGAAATCTTTTCAGGAATATGAAAACCAGTCTACTGCAGAGGCCAAGTTTGTAAAGCAGTTGGATCAGTGTGAAATGGTACTGCAAGCATTTGAGTATGAAGAGTTGGAAAAGACACCTGGCAGACTACAGGATTTTTTTGATTCAACTGCTGGTATGACATTTGGGCTTTTTTTTCCCTCTTTCATAAATGAAATACATTAATTCCCTTTTTTTCCCGGACAGACATTCAGAGCAAGTGAGAATTAGTTATTTTACTCATTGCTCAAGTCCCCTAATATTTCTGGGGAAACTTGATGCATTGTGAACATACCTGACATTTATCTGTAGGTATTAAACCTGAATTTAATTTATGCCAAATTCCATTTACATCACTTTTTACTTAGAGAGAGGCTCAGCATTCATTACACTTGCATGTGTGTAAGGATCTCCCTGAAACATCATAGTCTTCATAAAGGAATCTTCAGTGTTCACCCATGCTCTGACAGCAGCTTGTTTGTACTCTGTGGATGTTTCAGGAACCAGTGAAGTAGGATTATTTTATCCCCAAGTGAGCTGAGTCACCAGCCCAGGGTTTCTGTGAGAACCACCTCAGTGAAATGATTAAGTGCAACTGTGTTACTTTTTATTCTATCCACTACTTTTCATCCTTTACAAAATACACTGGTAGTTTAAAGCAGAGATAGGTAAAATAATAATCTTTATCATTTTGACAAGGTAGTTGAACAGAGGACTGTAGCTAACTCATCGTGTCTTGGGAAGAAGACAAACTCTAGTGGATAAGAGAACCAGCAGTCACCCAACAGAGTCCCTGACAAGTCCCATTTATACTTTGGTGATTCTCCAGGGAAATAATAATTTCTCTGTAAGACTTTGATTAGCAAAGGAAAAAAAAGGACAACGTGAACAAAGCTTATAATGCTTTATTTTCTAACTGATGTCTTTGCTCCCATGCTAGAATTCAACAACTTAAATTGAGCTGGTGTCTGAGTAGAGCATGCAGCATATACCCTAAGTGCACCTGTAACTGGAGTGGTTTCCTGTAGCACAGTATGTAGTATCAGATTATCTTGGTTAAGGTGCATCCCTTTTTCAGCTCTTAAATGTCTTAATAGAGCACAAAATACAAGCTTTTTTGTGAAGAAGGGGTGTAGCTACTCTTACTCCATAGTTGGATTGAACTGGGAGCATTCCCTTTCTTAAAAGAATAATTTGACATTTATTCTGAGCCTAAAGTGACATCTCTGATGTCTTTCCAATTCCAGCCTTTCACACGTGGCAAAATGAGAGCATTTTTCATTAACCTTCCCTTTCTTTTGTTTTGCAGGGAAGTTTGTGCACCCAGAAATACGCCAGCTTGTATCTCTGATTAACACAGAAAGGAAAAAAAGAATAGCTGTCACATCTCATCCACATTCCTGAGGTGTTCCTAAATGCTGTAGCCATAATAAATACTTTGGTTTATATTCTGGTCATTATTTTTTCTCCTCTAACATCACTGATTCTGCTAGCAGATTTTTTTGGTGTGCATTCACTGCTGAAAATCCCAGGACCACTTAGAGAGGAGCAGGTAATGTAGTTGCCTCCCAGGTCAGAGGTTGTGTCAGGGAACAAAGAATTAATATATTTTCCTTCTTTTTAATTAGCCTCTGATTAATGCAGTCTCAGTTACAAATAGATTCTCCACTGGGGAAGTCCATGTACATTTAAAAATTAGTTGATTGCAATCTAATCTGTTCACGTAATGCACTGTGTGGGGCAGGGGGTCTTGTTCTGTGAATTTCTAAATATGTATGGATTTAAGTACCTTCAAAGTGGGTTAATATCTACTCAGTGCTACGCAGAAACGAGACCAGTGAGCGTGTGTGTGTAGAAGCTCTTGACTGAGCTTAGAGATGAGATTTCTTTGGAGTGCATAAGCATTAAGAGATGGTGCATAAAACTGATAATCTCATTAATTGTATTTTCTCAGTATCTTTGTTTCATACAACTTTTCCCCTGTTCATGTGTTGTATCAGGGAATGGTGCCAATATTTCCATAAGGTCTATATTCCTCACTCCCCCTCACCCCAGATTGGCAGTTTTACAGACTCCTTCACAGGTAATAAATAATCACAGAATACCTGAGGTTGGGAGGCACCTTTGGCGTTTGTGCAATCTAATGCAGAAGCCTGCACATCCATGTAGAGCTGGCTCCCTTCTCCAGGCTGTCGCACCCTGGTAGCAGTTCTGCCATACATGAGTTCTGGCAGAAGCAGACACTAATGTAGAAGTACAGAATGATTGTGAGGTAAAGCTGTAGTGGTGGTAAATGCCATAATGAGGCCAGTGTTTGCACACCCAACTGCTGAATTGTGTGCAGCTGGAGATGAGGGCAATGCCATGATTACCAAATAAGCAAAATTTGCACCTGTAAAAAAAATTACATGGTAGAGACTTGGAGTTCTCTTCTCTGTCTTCCACCTTATGTCAAATGAAGCAGCATAAAACTAAATTCAATTGTCATATCCTTTAAAGGTAGGTAATGTATCTGAACACACATTTTCAGGCACCGTGATTCAGGAAATTCTTTCTTTACAGAAACCTCAGGGGCCTGACTGAAGCTCACAAAGTGTTCTGTGGCTGGTGCCTTTCCTAGAGCACAGAGTGCTCATCTCTGCAGAGATGCTGGGAGCTTCTTGCCTCAGTGGCTGGCACAGTGCTCAAAATCTGTGGAGCATATTGGTCTGGTTCAGAGGAGATGCGAGGTGCCTGCTCTGCTCAGGAACCCCCTGGGGCCGCAGTCGTGCCCTGTGGCAAACCCTGGAAGAACAGGTTGCGCTTTGCTGAGCTGATCAATGGTTCTTGGCAACAGATTGCCATACTGCAGAGGGGGATGGAGTGGGGCCCACTGAGCTTTTGTCAGCATTTTTATTCCACCTAGATGCACACAAGTCATAGTGGCCATTAGTTTGCATTGAATGCTGAGCGTGAAAGCTACAGATGCATGGAAGGGCAGAACCGAGAACATTCCTGACAAACCAGCAAAGTGGCCTTGAAGAGGTGTTTGGTAGAGCCACACCCAGCACAAATACTACCCTGAGCAGAAACAGTCCATTCATGCAGCATAGCAGGAGGCTTCCCCATTCTGCAGGGGACCAAGGGGACAGCGTGGAACCCCATGCACAGTAATCATAGAGTTTGAGTTGGAAGGGACCTTAAAGATCATCTGGTTCCAACTCCCTTGCCAGTGGCAAGGCCACCTTCCACTAGGTTACTCAGTACTACTGGTAAACAGAATTAAAACATCACAAAGAGTAAAAGAGAGAGAAATCTATTTTTAATAAGATTATCAAGAACTTCATTTACACAAACTAAGTTGTCAATTATCTTCCATTTTAAATTAATTCACATTTACACACAAAACCACGTAAAATAAGCTAGAAAATTGTCACAAGAATACTAGAAAAACAATTAGATTTGCTTCCATGCTAAAAGTCACACTAAAGAAGCATGTAATATAAGTGTCCAAAGTTAGCCTATGTCCAGTAGAACATTACAAAAGGACTTTCAATTTTGTAAAAACTAACAAAAGCCACACAAGAAAAAATGAAAATCACTTAAAGCCACATTTTCTCACAAAATTTTAAGCAGTCTGTAATGTCAAACTCACTAACACTGATTTGAAGCTTTGGCATATGCTCAGAAAATGCATCCATTCTCAAAGTAGCCAGGCTCTTTTCTGTCCTGTTCACTGGTAACATGGTGCCCGCCTCAGTGTGTGGTGAGCTGAGCAGCGCAACATGCGGACTGACACGTGCTCACTACACAGCAAGATAGTGCCACAAATGTGCTGCTCTTTCCTTAGAAAACATGGTAAAAGAATGCAGTTCAGAAAACATGCTGAATCAAAGCTGAGAGATGTCTGGCTCTTGGTGATTGAGCAGAGATAATGCAGTTGGTGGAATTAACATCCTGGAGCAAAGCACAACAAAATTTGACACCAAAAGTGAAGTTCTTACTCATCCTGTGCATTGTCAGGTGACAGGATCTACGCTAGCAGCTCTGAAGGCATGGGCTCTCTAACCTATGGCACGTCTGAAGCCAAATGTTGGGTTTGTATTCTTTCACTTAAGGCTGCATCTTGACAGAGGCTCGTAAATATATTTTCCCTTGGTTTTGAGGGGAAGATATGGAGGGAAAACCATTAGATGTCCCCTCCACTCCACTTGATTTTCTAATTAAGTTCACTGCCAAGTCTTACCAAACCAAAGAGAGCAAGCAATGGTGCAGATTTTGAAACTGAAGCCTCTCCAGCCAAAATGATGATCTGAAATTAGCGGCTGTGATAGGTTGTTTCTGTATGAATAACCTGGTGTCTCTTCCTGCCCTCCTTAACTCTGCTGCCTAACGGGTGTAGGGCAATGCCAGACCATACCACTGAAGGAGAAACAGCTTTTTGTGACAGTAAGTGATTTTAATTCTGTTAGGAAATAGATGATGTACAGACACTCCTGAGCAAAGGGCACCTGGTATGGATGGTAGACAGCTGGTGTATGGGCTACTGCTGGCAGCTGAATGCTTTGCACAGCTCTAGGTCCATCTGTCTGATGTGGTACTGAGAGGGAAGCCAGAAACCAACAGATAGAAAAAAGTAAACCAAAATAAATAAGAAACAGAGACTGGGAGATTGTTAGAGGGAAGTTACATGTAACTGAAAACTATTTAGTCACTTAACACAGAATTTAGTGCATTATAGCCAATGACTTGCATGTGGTTTTGATGATGTACAAAGTACCTGGTGATAAAATGGCCCATCTAAAATAGAAATAGGGAGAGGAAACCTTTCTCCAACACAAGGCCAGGATGGCAATTTTCCAAAGCTGACAAAACCTTGTTGCGCAAGTTGTGTGGTGAGGGAGAGCTGAAAATCATTGTCTGGGCAAGTCTCTGAAGAGAGGCATGTGGGGCTCAGGAGGGCCTGCTGTTTAACACTGAAGCTCTTCTTCACTTTCAGGGAGTCGGGTGCCAGCAAGGGAGCTCTGAGCACTAGCATGGGCTGTAGAGCTGAGAACTTCTTCAAAACTGCCTCCCGTGTGGCTTGTCCCACCAACCTTGGTCTGAAATAAGGCAAACAGAGAACAGGAAGTTCCTCTGCTCACACTGAAGCAAATCCCATTTCCAATCCACCCCATGGCCAAGGAGAGCAGGGAACTGTTCAGGCAGAGAACATGAAGGGATGGTTCCTTAGAACAACAGTTATAAAACCAGTCAAACAAAGCAACTTCTTTACTCCACAATTTCTAACCTAGGCTGCCATCATAAAATCTGACAGTGTCATGTCTCATATGCTTAAAGGAGACAGTCCCTAAGTAGATCCCAGGTAGGATCCTAGACCCTAGCAGTAAACACAGTGTGGTTGTTTACCTGAGTAGCTCACACTGTTTTCACTGCTTTTTTCCAATTCTATGCCGGCTGGATAAGAGATGGATACTAAAATGAACTGGTTCATTTGCTGAGTGGCCCACATGCCAGCTATAGCAACACAGCTGCTCACAAAATACTGGGATTTTGGACAGCAGAAGGAACGTAGTAACCAAAGGACCTGAATCCCTTCAGACACTTGTAGCTGCCTAAATAGTGGAATATAAAACTGCCAGTGGCATTTTCATTGGGGAAGGCAGAGAAGAGATACCATAATACATTAATCAAACATATCCAATGTGTGCTTGGACATCTACTTCCAGAATGCTTCAGGTCACTGAATTGAGAATAAGTATTAAAAATAAAAATCAGTAAGACTGAATCTTCAAAAAAGAAGTTTCCTAACAAAGATAGAGCTGTATCTAAAGATTTTGAAATGACCAAGAAAAAGTGACAAAGAGACAAAGCTGTTGTGACTAGGTTGTCTTGGTAAGAGAACATTCTTTTGTGGTTTTGCCTGCTGATATGCCCGCTCCAAGTTGATTCAAGATTGAAAATAGGGCAAAACCTTTTACTCCATCCTAGAATTACAGCAGAACTCAAAGACAAGCTGACATTTTTTCAACCTCTCAGCCACTGAATGCTTAGGAAGATTATTTTAATTAAATGAACCTTGTGTTCTAAGTTTCCAAAGGGTTAATCCTACATAATCCTGTTTCTTTAGCTAGCACAGCAGCTTACCTAGCTTGAAAGTCCAATAGAACATTTAATTCTTCAGAGTTCATATTTTCAGAAAAGTTGAGAAGAATGAGGCACCCTGGTCCTGTTTGATTTCCAGGGGAAAATGAACTAGTATACTCTCCCAAGAAAGCTGCAACCCAAACTGCAGACTCCAAGAGCAAATAAAATCTAATTTGAAATTTGACTTCTAAATGTTATGAGACCTGAACATCAGTTTTGGCAAACTGCAGAACACTTTAGGATCACTGAAGATTTGTAGCTGATAAGGGGGTTGGAAAGATGATAAGACTACTGCTGTTCTTTTTTCAGGGGCCTCTCTGGGTCGTTCTCTACTTTTTGAGACCACAACCATAGCCTAGAATTGAAGGGTAACTCCATGATTTCTCCCCCCATCCCCTGGACTTCCTAATCTTGCAAGCCTTGGGACAGAGGTAGGAAAAAGGAGAAGCAATGCTGAAACATTCCCATTTGTTGGCAGTCTACCCTGGTGGCACCCTAGATCCATGACTGCAGCTTCCTTTCCCCATCCGCATAAGGAAATGAAAGAATGAAAGTATGAAATAAAGAAAGAGAATACAGAAATAAAATATTTTGAGAAAATGTCAGTGAGTTTGTCAATAAAGATAGACAATGAAGGTTTCATGAGATAGGGAGGATTATTTCAGACTCAGAACTTACTGTATTGTCCTGCTTAATTACAGATATCTTAAAGGATGATCTAAGAGCACTCTGAACACAACAGGCTGAGCTGGCATGACAAATACTCTCCTCTAGAACACCTTTGCTTAATCAACAAAATAAGATCAGACTTCTCAAGCAAATCACTGTGAGCGGAAATGGTCTTCAGAGCTGTGCAGTTTGAATTACCTTTTTCTATTTCTGAATGACACATTGAGATGACCGGGAACAGACACTCCTTACCATCACTATTTTTGGCATTTCTGAGACCACTTGCTTACTTTGGCAGACATCAGAAATAATTTCTTAGCAACAAAGCAAAGGAAAACAATTTCTTTGCACATTGCCTTCATTTTCCATTAGTGCTCAATGAAATTCTTGATGGAACGAAAAATTAAATCAGTCTCCCGTACAAATGATAGGGACAACTAAGCTGTCAGCTTAGTTGACAACTAAGACTTTAACACACACAGGCATGCAAACTCTGCCCCTAACCTTTACCTTAAGGCTTGTGACAGTGGTTTCAACCTTCTCCTCAAACGATTTGAAAGTTGGAGAATTCCTAGGAGAAAAAAAGTTGAAGGGAGGAAAAAGAGTCAGTTGCCAACATCATGGGATAGCTCCACAATTTGATCAGTTCTTACCAGGCAACACTGCCAGCACATAATGAAGGCTGGCTGGCAGCACAGGGCTATGAACACTCACTTGTGCTCTGTCAGTCAAATCCAATTATGGTAATCGGATGAGTACTTTTTAGCTACAAATTTTCAAAAGTAGAACATGCCTAGTAAATGAAACCAAATTATAACTGGCCTGCCTACTCTATGATACATTTGTCATGTTCTCAGAAGAACAACCAGACAATGCTGCCTGTAATGCTGCTTTTCTATGGCTTTATCCATTTGTATTGTTGCTGTAAAGAAATAAATATTTTTTTCAGCTGATGAGCAAGTTCTTAACCTACATTATTAAAAAGATGCAAAGTTTAATGTCCTAAGATTGGGAAGGAGGAGATTAGAACCACATGGGAAGTGGGTCCCAAATGTCTTTGAGGAATC